>JAUELC010019968.1:0-20240 GCA_031471745.1 Cryptochiton stelleri
GCTAATAAAACAATCTAGCTATAAGGTTATTACCCATGATTCACCATTTTTTCTGAAATTAAAACTGCACGGAATATGCAAGTATAATGTCCTCTGCGTCGCCTACGTCAATTGAAACGTTAAAAGCTGGTGAAATACTTCAATGCCGTTGAGCTGGTACAATGTGCGTTGCACACTTCTGGTTAATGGACTTCTGGTATTCATGAAAACAATTTAACAGCACTGCAAATTACTCATTTTCCAGGATAGACGATTAATGCGTAGGCCTAGATATGAAGTCAGTTGTTATTGTTGTTTATTTTTATGTCTCGTCTGTTTATTTTCAAAATCACTTGCCGATGGCTCGTGATGTTGAAAATAAACCGACTCGATTGATACCCATCGTATCACACAGGCTATGTTGGATAACCTCTTAATATCAAACATTCGTCAAATGATATTGATAATTGAGCTTGAGTTTTCTCACCAAAGACGTTTAAGTAAAATAACAGACAGTGCCTTCTACAGTTTTGTTGAACATGGTTTCTCGTGGTTGGCGGAGGAATACTTCCAAAAACAGGGAAGTAAAGCACGATTTCCAACGAGTTAAAAGGTAATGCCAAGGCGGCACTCTTTGATCTGTGAGATCAGCCTAGATTGAATATGATCAACTTTCCAAACAAAGATAAAACTTCTCGAATTGTGGTATATGTGTCACCGGTTTCTGTGATAATCCGGATAGACTTAAAACTGCAATCCTTTAATAAAATGATTGCTCTCTTTTTAACTTGTAATGGTTTCAACCATTTGTGACTTTGTTAAAAATAATAATAACTTTATTACACTCAAGACCAGTACATTGGTAAAATGAGGAACATTATAAATTGGCGGTGGATGAGAGGATTACACAGTAGCTGTTACAGAATGAGCTTGGCATACATCATGTAGGAACTTACACAAATTTTAGTCACTTTTCCAGACGGGTTATTCAGAAAATGTTTAAGCTTAAAAACATCCCAATAATATGTAGGGATGAACTTTACCCGAGAATCTTTTTACGCTGTACAGAATAACAGTGTATGATTCTCCTCACCGACACCATTTTCTCTACAAAATTTACAATTCCCAAATTCATTTGGAATATTTTCCCAACGCCTCGTCTCAATATGTAATTTGTGATTTTGTAGCTATAACATTCCAAAGAACGTAGTAATGATTTGTTGGCAATATATTGAAAAATCGCTGTACTCCAAATTTTCTCTAATTATTTTATAGAATTCAAACGTTGGCGAATTTTGAATAGTTTCAGACCATTTCTGGAGAAATTGATCCGTTAATCGCCTTTTAACTGTTGAGACGAGCCATTTTTACACTAGTAAAGTTCTGTGTTAACCAAAAACAATTAAGTCCGCATGTGGTTAATATTTCTTGGATTTTCAATGTCCACGGAAAATTGCTATTATGAGAGATCTTTTAATTGTATACCGAGTGTGGCAATTTGCTACTTTTCCCATTTATGGTTTTTGCCCAAGACGAAATCATTCTTGAATAAATTTGTATTTATAGTGCAAGACATCCCAGTTCTTCATATACCACCATAGATGGTCTACTCTTTTTGAGCTTCGAAATTTTCTTCAGAAAAAAACAATGTATTTTTTTCTATTTGTGTACAACGATCAGAGCCAGACACCTCGCCGGAATTTATTCCCAAATATTTCTAGACTTTCAAATTTGGATTTCTTGGATATTAATAAATAATTTACGTATTCCTTTGCCAAATGTTACCAGTTTAGTTTTTGTTATATTAATTTCTAGTTTCCAAAGTTGACAAAACTTTAAAAAAAAACAAGACATTCTTTCATGTCTTTTGCGGAGTCTGCCAACAAAACTTTGTCATCAGCATAGAGTAGTACATACAATTTGAGGTAGATAATAGCATTCTGATCAGATAGGGTTGCACCACGTATACCTGAGTCAGAGATTAACGTTTCCAAATCATTTATGAATATCGAAAACATTATCGGTGATAAATTTTCTCCTTGTCCAAGGCCCATATTACATATAAACAATGCAGACAAATTTTGTTCATGATCGTAATAGAGGACTTAATATTGTTATACATACTCATGATTACGATTAGTATTTTCCCTCTAACTCCACTTAAACATAGCGTCTGCCACATAGCTGGCCTCCATACTTTGTCAAAAGCCTTCTTAAAATCCACAAAGGTACAGTACAATTGTTTGTCTTGGGCTATGTAAATGTCAATTAATGATTTTAACACAAATATATGGTCATTAGTAGAATAACCTTTTCTAAATCCTGCCTGATTTTCATTTAACAAATTTGTTCGCTCCGAAAAGTCTGTTACCCTTTTGTTTATCACCCCTGTAAATAGTTTACCTAGACAGCACAATATTATAATTCCTCTATTGTTATCAGGTGAAGAGTAACTTCACTTCCCTTTATAAATAGGTGTAATTATTCCAACCAGCCAGGGTTCAGGAATTATGCCCTCATCGAGAACAGCATTAAATAGTTTATGATATACTGGTAACATCAGTTCTTTAGTAGTTTTAATATGCTCATTTTCATATTTTATCTTCTCCACTAGCTTTATTGTTTTTTTTTAAATTTCTGTATAACTCCTAAGATTTCACCTTCCGTAATTTAACTCTTGATCAAACTGGTTTGGATTCTGCCCCGTGCTATTTATATCCCCCCCCCCCCTGTTACTATCAGTGTCCTTGTCTGCATTAAAAATTCTTAAAATAGTAAAAAAAATATCTAAATCAATCGGGTTTTTCACATCTCTACTACTGTCATTTATAATTTTCCAATATTCTTTTGGGTTAGATTTCTTCATAGATCGTATTTCACTTCCTTTCTTTGTCTTAAACTTATTTTCATTTATTCTAAGTTGCTTCTTATAGTTTTTACCCATTTGTTTCCTGTGATTAAAACTATGGATGTTCTTACATCGGTTATATTTCTTTTTGACGCGTGATAAACAGTTCGTGCAACAGAACAAGTCCGGTTAAACCAGGGGCGTTTGATTTTATTGTGTGTCTTAAAACAACGTTTTGATCTACCAAATGTTTTAACAGGTGCTGTTTCAAATATTTTAGCAACTTTGCAGCTAACTATATTTACCATATTTTGAGGATTATTATCTTGGGAAGGGGTTAACTGGGTTAACAGTGATTTTAGGTCATCTGGGTTAACATTGTTTACGAAACTTTCATTATCTTTTGGTTTCAAATATATTATTTTTTCAGGAACGTTATGATTCGTATGCGCTACAGTTTGGCATGATAAAAGTACCTTTACACTAAAAGTCAGTGCGTAAGGGACGTCAGAAAACAAATTATTGAAAGGCAATACTTTAAAATTACATATTAATGGGAAGAAAGCAGGGGAAGTAATGGCGTAGTCTACCAGGCTAATATTTGTACGTGTAACACGCCCAATGTCTTTATCTGAGCCGACTCTACCGTTCAATATAAATATTCTGAAATTTTTACAAATGTCCAAAAGTTTCTTTGCATAGCTGTTTGTCCTACCGAGGTCTTCAGATGATTGGACTGTCGGTATATCGGATTCTGCCGGTCTTGGGAGTTGGATGTTATCACAGACATTTAGACCACATTGTTGTAATACAAAATCATCAGCTTCATTACAGTCGCTCTCACTTGCTGTACGCGCATTGTAGTCTCCAACCAATAGTAAAATATCGTCAACATGGGCAGTCAGCTCCGGGTCCAAATCGTCAAAGCATTCGTCTGAGGCATATCTGGTGTTTTCTTGGGGGAAATAAGCCACACAACAAAACACATTTTTAGACGTATTAAGCGCAGCTTTTTACATATCGTGAAAGGTAAAAGAAACTTAGAGGAGTTATCATGCACAGTCACAGAGTTTGTTATATTTGTACGTACTTCTAATAGAATTCCGCCAATACAATGAAGTTCTCAGTCACTGTGGACAAACCCAACAGTATTTTTTTTTAATCACGATATGAAGTGTTTTGTAGCAGGCCTCACTTACCAAAGAATCAACGAGTGTTCCTTTTGGAGACTATCGATGTCAATTTGATGACAAAATTGTGCTGTTTTTTTTTTAACTGTGTTTGGGGCTTATTTTTCAGCATGATGTAAACGTTTTTAGCGTCAATTGGCAGAAAGGTGCAGACAGTGTGTATTACGGACAGTCTGCAGCCAATACCAGACGGGTAGGTGAAATTATAGGTGACTTTATAAAGAGAGCTCGAGATGTGACTGGAGCTCCCTATGACAGCCACCATCTGATTGGACACAGCCTGGGAGCCCATGCTTCTGGATTTGCGGGAGCAAGGTTGAATGGTCAAGTTGGCAGGATCACTGGTAAGACAGGGCGATAGCAAACTAGTTTTCATTTGAATGAATATTTCAGAAAGAAGATAAGTGACCTGTTGAAATCCCCCAACATACACTTCGAAAAGACGTATATTTTAAAATTTAACACATTTTGATACGTTAACAAGTAGGAAAGACTGAGGAGGTTTGGGACACTAGGTGCAGTGGGACAGGCCTTCGGCAGTCTTTTTTTTTTTTGCAATTTGTGTGACGGCCTCATTATTGAGAAGATAGCCCCTCTTTCATTGTACAACAATAGGACGTTGGAATTTGGACTGCAGTGTTAATTGGATGAGAAAATTATGTAATTTTGCAATTTTTAAGTAAAAGGTTTAATTGAAATTTGTTGTTCCCCCAGTGACTGTTTATATGTGTATGTATTCGGACATAGTACGCCTTAACTTAATACACGAACACTTTATGCCTGTCAACTTGAAAAAAAATGATGCAGTGAACTGGGGCCGCTTTAGAGTGGTCAAGACAAAATGCACATTAGTTTGAGTTCGATATGGTCATCAATCAACACATGAGTTGTTTTAGAGTGAGATTCGAATTCTTTTTATGTGTGAAGTTTTTACAAAATTCGTCAGTACAATGAAGTTCTCAAGTTTAAAGTTTTCAACTTATCTGTTATGTCAATTCTTTAGAGACATTTCTTAAGTTAGTTTTAACCGTATATAATTAGTTTAAAGTTTAAGAAAAATTGACAAAGCAACATGAGAATGCTGAGGATTGACATAAAGTACAATTTCATTTCAATCAGGTAAAGTCCCAGTCTACTCCGATGTCTGGCCCAGAGCAACCCAAGACCAGGGCGCATTGGAACATTTTACCAGCTGATGAAAGTTTGTTTTTGAAAGACAATCTATTGTTTTTTATTTCTTTAATCTATAACTGAATGAAGTTAAATATTCATGGCAAAAAAAACTAATTTGGTTTCTCATTGACATATGTAATCTTATCAAAGGTCAAAAAACCAGAAAAGTGTTGTTTTTTTTTCTTCTTAGGGCTCGACCCAGCAGGCCCCTGTTTTCGCTTCTCTAAGGCCAGTGACCGACTGAGTCGGGATGACGCACTCTTTGTGGACACCATCCATTCTGACGGTGACAACCTCTTACAAGCAGGTAATTTTTCGATTTTCGGGCGCCGTCAATTCCCAGCCCGATTACCTAAAGGCTAGGCCCCTTCGTGAGGACATTAAGAAGTTAATCTGGATTTTTTGTTTCTATATATTTCCACACAGATTTACCTTTTTCTAAAAAAGTCAGACGGTGGCTTTTGCCTGCCAGCGCACTTTTACCCCTTTTTGGATGATGTTCATTGTTTGGCAAAGGGCGATGGTTGGATAGCTCGATGGTGAAATACGATGGCAAGCCGGGATGAGACGATAACTATAACATGATTGTCAAATGTAATCCCATATTCGTCCTATCGCAAATGTATCGTAGTATTTCGACTTGACGTACACGTGTGCATTGTCAGTTCGCTCTCGATTCAACCCAACAGTTACCACTGTATATGAACAAGATTCGAATTGAGGTGGCAAACAATAATTACAAGCTTCAGATGCGACACATTGATGGTAAACTACACAAACAAGCGACCAAAAGAGGAAGAGAGCGGAAGTATATTAATATCAATAAAGCAGGATGCTCCCCTGTCAACGTATTCGTCTGTAGCCTGCCGATCCTAGGCGACCCTCATTTATATCGACAAGATCTTTGATTCTCTGCCGTCCAGATCTTTTTCTGTAATGACGAGGCACGTTGAATAAGTATTATTAGTGAATGTCAAAGCCAGACTGCTGACCCTTGACCCGATCAATCAACCAATCAGACCATTTCACTTCTTCACGTGTCTTGATTCTTGAAGCAATTTTTTCTCTCTTCATTTATAAAAAGCATATATTTTGATAAATGAAGAGAAAAGATTGCCTGCTACCACCGGGGTTCACACCCCGGACTAAGCTACAGAGGCTCACGATAGAATGCTTTCCGAATTTTGACCCAGTGAAGACTGCGTTTCTCTCTCTACATAGTAGCATCTTTTTACTATGTATATATATATATATATAGTTTTATAAATGAAGACATATAAAATTATATATAGAGTATCGGTCACATAAAAACCGTTTATAGTGAAGTTACCATGTATCAAAAAATATAATAAATATATTCTCTAAAGAGAAAATGTACTTGATGATCATATTTTCAAATTGAGATATAGTTTCATGGTTTATAGTTACTCTCAACCTATCTGATTTAAAGGTCTTGGGACAGAGCTGCGAATGGGTGATGTTGACTTCTATCCCAACGGAGGAGAGAAACAACCAGGGTGTGACAGTTGGATCTGGCAGCATCTCTACAGATTTGTAACTGGGGGGTTTGCAGGCACGATACTCATCATTTACATCTCCATATATTTTTCTCTTTCTGTTCTCTTAGATTCACAAAGTTTACTTTAAAGAGTAAAAATTACTGTCTTGAAAAACAAAGAACGGCATACCATCATAATATGACAATAGTTTATTGTTGTTGACCTTTATCAATTTAAACAAGCTTAGATAGCTGGTGTACCATGCCGATTTATGTTGGTGAGTGCGTTGAAGTTAATTGTGTTACGATGAATTTTACCATATGTATTGAGTTTAATGTCAGAGCCGTGCAGTATTTTAATGTCTGTTAAGCTTTATCAACTCTGTCGTCATAACTTAAATGTTTTGTTGTAGGGTTGAAAGCGACTGCTGCCTGTAACCACATGCGGTCACATGAGCTGTTCCAGGAGTCTGTCAACCCAGCCCATCGATTCGAGGCATATCCCTGTGACAACCAACACCACTACAAGAAGTGCACCAAGTGTGGTTCTAGGGGCTGTTCTAGAATGGGATACTTTGCCAACATGTACCCAAACCGTCACGGCATCTACACCTTGAAAACCCGCGGATCATCTCCGTTCTCTCTCTAGCGAAGTCCAAGTCTTTGGATCAAAAAGTGTAGATTGTTGGCAATAAAACTAATACATTTTCTCAGTTGTCATTTTATTTAACTTTTAAAGAAGCGTTCTGGTATCTCCTATCGAAATATTATTTCATTTTTATTTTATTATAGGAGTAATTTACTTAATAGGGATAGACAAGAACCGTGTCGCTGTTACCAAGTTCATCTGACCTCCCAAACAATGCGTTTGATTGGCTCATGCAGAATCTAACTATTTTCCTGATAAATTTCAATCAAGTCTTAATGCAATGTTTAATTGTTACATAATGTCGTCAAAATAGTTGATAAACGGCATTTTCTCTAATTGTTACTATCACAGATTAAAGCATCGTGCAAGAATTCTTCAAGGGTTTTCAGGTGCAATAGTATTGTATTGTACTGTATTTATTTATTTACCATAATAAAAAGATATGTACAAGACACTGGATAAGAATAACAAAATGGCGGGAATAAAGTCCAGAGGTCTTGCTCTATCCCTTATTTTATTGGAAATTGTCGACATGATCTAAATTATGGTAAATTTAACAGAACTTTTACAAATTTACAGATAATAGTTGCTTAGAAATATGTATAGGTATTAAACTCAAGTATAGGAGTTAAAAAGAAGGGAGAAAAAAAGAATAAGGACAAGCAATAAGAAAAAAAATAATAATACTGATAAATGAAGAGAGAAAAACTTGCTTGCCTCCACCGGGATTCGAACCAGGGACCTTTGGGTCGCAGGCCCAACATTCTACGGACTGAGCTACGGAGGCACACGATAGAACGAGTTCCCGAAATACATATATAGGTAAACCTGCAAAGATGCCCATTAGATGTTATCTACAAAATAATTCTTTAGAATTTTTTAAATAAAGATGTTGAATTTATACTTTTTAGATTTATATTCAGCCTTTTCCATTCCCAAGGAACGGCGATTTTAATAAAGTGATAGGAAAAAAATGAGAGAAAAAGGGGCAATACATATGAAGTTGTTGTGTTCTCGTTGGATACGTGCGTATATCAGACTGTCTTGTAAAGAAAGCGCGAAATTGTAATGGTAATAAGTCAGATGATGAATACATTTATGAATTTGTATGAGACAAGAATAACTATGAAGATGATTAAGGGGAATAATTTGAGACTTTTGAAAAGTGGTGAAGTATTAGCTAGTTTATGTGAAAAGGTAATTATTCGTATGACGTGCTTTTGAAGAAGAAATAATGGACGTAAGTGACTCTGATAAGTGTTACCCCATAGTATGTTAGCGTAGGAAAGATATGGATAGATTAAAGAGTAATATAAAATGAGAAGAGAATGCTTGTTTACAGAAGATTGTATATGATTGATAATGCCAATATTCCTTGAGACTTTTTTACAGATGTAGTGGATATGGGGTTTCCAGGATAGATTTGATGAAAATATGATACCTAGAAATTTAAAGTCCTTTACAGGTGATATTTCAAAACCATTTAATAGAAGAGGTGGGGTTTGTGACGTTGGGTTTGAAGGAGATTTGATGAGCATGCATTTGGTTTTGTTGATGTTTAATGACAGACGATTCGAACAAAGCCATGTATATACTTTGAGGAGTTCATGAGACATAATGTTGACCGCTTCAGATAAAGTATTTGATGAGACACATAAACTAGTATCGTCCGCAAAGAGAGTAAAGGAAATATTTTTAGAGCAGTTTGTGATGTCATTTATGTAGATGAGAAATAAAAGTGGGCCTAAAATAGAGCCTTGTGGAACTCCGTACTTAATAGATAAAGGGGTGGACAGTGAACCGTCATAATGTACAGCTTGGTTTCGGTTACTAAGATAATTTCGAATCCAGTTGTTTGAAACTGAACGAAACCCATAATGATATAATTTGTGAAAAAGAATGTTATGATTGACTGTATCGAATGCTTTAGAAAGGTCCAAAAATGTTACGATGCTAGATTCTTTATTTTCGTAAGCCGTGGTAAGATGATTATAAAGAGAGCTGGCTGCATGAAATGTTGCGTGATTTGAGCGGAACCCATATTGATCGTGAGAAATTATCCTGTTTGCGTCAAGGTATTCCGTTATCATATTGGCCGCAAGTTTCTCAATAATTTTGCTAACACAGGGTAAAATAGAAATTGGCCTATAATTTTCGTATTTAGAGGCGTCTCCGGTTTTAAATATAGGTATTATTTTAGCCTGTTTAAAATAATTAGGAATGATACCAGAATTAAAAGAGAGGTTAATTATTTGTGAAAGGGGTTCGGAAATAATATTTGAGACTAGTTTCATATCTGCCATGGCTATACCGTCAATACCTGGAGAGGATGATTTAAGACTTCTAATGGTATTATTAACTGTATCCGTGTTAACGTTATTAAATCGAA
Source organism: Cryptochiton stelleri (assembly GCA_031471745.1). Lineage (NCBI taxonomy): Eukaryota > Metazoa > Mollusca > Polyplacophora > Chitonida > Mopaliidae > Cryptochiton > Cryptochiton stelleri. The sequence continues at coordinate 9,727 of JAUELC010019968.1, forward strand.
ATTCGGTCGCGGTCTGATCGCCCATAAAATCGAGGAAACTTTGTGACACAAGTGGTATTTTTTCATCCAGATTTGATGCAACGGTCGAAAAGTAGGAATTGAACCCATTTGAGACTTCATTGCCATTTTCATCATTAAAAATCGCTGTTTTGCTATTTTTGTTTCTCCCAAGAAGCTCGCCCAGTACTTTCCATGTACCTTTTATGTTATGGTTACATTGGTTAAATTTTCTTCAAAGTAGTATTTTCTACTACGCCTTATGAGATTAGTTAATTTATTACGATATTTCCTATATTTTAGCTTGGATGTTGTGGTTGGCAATTTTAGTTGTTCGCGATAGAGTTTGTTTTTTTCGTGAATGGACTTTAAAATGGCGCTTGATATCCAAGGCTTGTGGATTTTATTGGATTTAGAGTTAATGGTCATTATGGGGAAGGCTTCGTTGTGGGCTGTCTGAAATTTTTCAATGAAAATTTTAAACGCACTGTCTACGTTATCCGCCGCGTTGACAGGAGACCAGTCGATGGCTGCTATTTTATCTTTAAAGATCTGTTGTTGTTTGATAGATTTATTGGGGAAAGAAAATTGATTTGATGGTTTGATGTCAGGAGTCGATTCGAAAATATTGAAAACAGGAAAATGATCGGAAATGTCGGTGAGGAAAATGCCAGATAAAATGTTTTCATGATGGAAATTTGAGAAGATATTATCAATTAACGTTGCTGATCGAGAAGTCACACGCGTAGGTTTAGTGATATGAGGGAAAAAATGGTGGCATTTTAAAAGTTCTATAAATGAACTAGAGGGAATGTGGTGGTCCGTTTTGAAAAGATCAATGTTAAAATCACCGAGGAGTATACATTTTTTATTTACGGGTAGTTGCCTAAGTAAGCATTCGAATTTCTCATTAAAAGATTCGACTGATTTACCTGGTGGTCTGTAGATAGTTCCAACACAGTAGGTAGTTGTATTTATTGTAATATCAACAAAAACAGATTCGTACTCACCCGTATCACATGACAAATCTTCCCGAACTTTACATGTTTTAACCGCGTTGCTAACGTATAGGACAACACCTCCTCCTTTCTTATTCGCTCGAGGCACTGAAAATTCAGAGTAACCGCTTATCTTGTAAAGAGACTCAGTGTTTTCATTCAGCCAACTTTCCGAAAAACCTAAGACAGAAAACTCGTGTTTTAAATTACTCAGAAAACCAGAAATTTCATTAAAATTTTGTCGAAAGCTTCGAGCGTTTAGGTGAAGAACTGACAGATTAGATGAAATATCAAGAGATTGAATTATGTTGTGGAAATCTAGTTCAGAGAAGTAATTAGACTGATGACTATTTAGAGAACTCCAGTAATGAATTTCATGATGATTATCTTCAGTACACGTTTTGCTGTTATTTATGTCATTCAATTCAATAGGATTGAAACACATGTGGTCAATTATGTCGAAATTAAAGTCAGAAGTTAAAGTAGGAGTGACCGATGGGATTTCTATATGAGAGGAGTTATGGAAAGGAAGAAAGGAGAACGGGTTTGAGAAGGGAACAGGCTGATAAGGATTGGTATCATCCATTTGGTCTAAATTGAATATAGCAATAGTGAACTGTTTGAGTTTTTGGCAATCTCAACATAAAAGTTAAAATGAATATAAAGTTAATACATATGAACACATAAAATTGGAAATGAACACAATCGTGAATACTCAAGTAGAACTTAAAGATGTCCATGTCGTTTACACTAGGCATGTCAAGCTCCCGGCGAAATAGCATTGATCTGCAAAAAATAGAGAATAAAATGAAAGAATACTACCAAATGAAGCAAATAATTCAACAAGAGGCTTGTACACATGCCTCAGTGTATGAGGGACAGAATTCTGACACCTAAAAATCATGCAAATTTCAACTGACCACCATGTCTTATATCTGTACCTTCGATATTAAACATTGAAAATACAGCAAAATAATTAATGTTAAGCTAAAATGCCAACAGTAAATGAAATAGTAATGGCTAAAATACTCACCACATAAAGAATGGCTCCCAAATCAATTACAACAAGACACTGTGTTGTGTCAAAGTCAACTCATCTAACAAAGGAGAATGGCCACTGGGCCAACATGGCTGCTGTGTCCAAGTGGGCAAGTGACCTATTTCTGGGACAAAAAAGAGAAGACAACTCTTGAAAAAATTGAGCGTGGAAAGTAAGGGGTATTAAAGGAGTCCAATAACAATACATAAATGGTAATATGTATTAAGTCAGTGTTATCTGAAAACTATTCGAGTACCAATTTGGAGATTACTCTACATTTATTATGTCTACTTACCCAAAGCAGCAACCAGGAAAGATAAATCCACCAGTTTATACCCAATTCAGCACAACAAAGACCAGAAATCTGAAACATATAAAATATTTACCCTTCATTGTACAATAATCACCCCATCACTTAATTTAAAAAAGACTACTCTACATTTAGTATATCATTGTACTTACCAAAATCAGCACCAAGGAAGGATAAATCCACAAGTTTGAACACAATTCAGCACAACAAACACCAGCAATCTGAAACATATAAAAGAATTACCACTTAATTTACAATAAAGAAAACTGTTAACGAATTATCAAAACATATCCATTTTCCTTGTCCATTTTGTCATAGCCTGGAATTTAACTTAAATAATAAGTCAATCGAAGTGTTTCAGTGGAGAGAAGGAATCCATTGTGGGTCTCATTGAATAAGTTTAATTGTGAAAAATTAAACTTACATATACATGTACAAAAGGGGTCCAATTTTTAAGCGCAGAAAAATCCACCAGGTATTGACAAATCCAAACTCAGCAAGGAATATCAGAAAATCTGTTTGGTGAAAAAAGTAGAAAGTTATAATCATTCCTATTTGCAAAAGGGTATTTAAGCAATGAATCAAAACTAGGTTACATATAAATGCACATGTAAAAGTATAGATATATTGATTTATTGATTGATTAACGTTTTACACCACATTCAGCGGTATTTCAGCCAAGCTGCCCTGATGTAACAGTATAGAATAAAATAGGATAGAATATTAAGCTAAAGGAATCATACTTACATGTACACAGTCTCAATTCAACAAGTCCCTCCTCAACCTACAAGAACACAAAAAAATTGATATCAGCAAATATCTCCACTCTATGTTAACTTTGCAACTCCAACAAAATATAAATCAATGTATAATGTGTATATAGTTTGCATTAAACAGAGACTTAAGATTCCAACTCATCGCACTAATTATTTAAGCCTTGTGAGTAGCAGCCCGTAACATTTGTGTGACAACCTAAATCCGATGGAAAAAACATTTTACACGACTTTTCAATCTTCTGCATTACGATTTAAATATAGCATTGTACAGCATATGTTTGTCTTGGCTTGGATAGACAACAACAGTCCATTAAAGTTCCTTTTCTTCATTATTAAGAGAGGTAAATATTGTTACAGGTGTATCAGAAGGCAGAATTTCTGTGATGATAAAATCCTGTTAGTAGTCAGTGCTCATCAGAATATGTGCTGAATCTGTTATACAATTCTTCCAATATATTAAAGAACTGTGCAAGTTGTTTTTCAAATGAGTCTGACGTGCAAAAAATAAACAAATAAGTAGGATGTTTGGAAATGAATAACAGTGTGTAGGTGTTTCTAACATATTGTAAATCAATTAACGTGTATTGTGGAAAACAGATTGGGGTGGTGACAGAGGTAGGTATTGTATATGTACCTCTCATTCTTGCATAAATTCTAAATCATTACGATAGAAATCCTTTTCAATGCAGAGGTGGTACAGTTCATCGTCATCATCATAAACAACACAGAACAGATCGTATAATTCGTGTGTGGCTTGGCTGTTGGTCACATCTGATTTATCTGATGGGATTTCAGTTGCTTCGGATTTGCGGATTACCGTTCCATTATACCATTTGGCTGTTTTGCGACCCGGTACACTCCATCGATGACGAATGCGTTTCCCGCAAGGATCATCTGGGAAAGCACATTTTCTTTTGAGGGACTTTTTCCCAACTGGCACTAAAGTGTCCTCTGACATTGCCTGGAAGTTGCTTAGCACCTCTTTTCTTTTCTGGTGTATCTTTATTCGCCTAACTTCTGGTGGAGCTACAGTGGGTTCTTGTGAAGTTGATGGCACTGAAGTTAGATAAGCCAGGTATAGGCGAATGACAGACTTCAAATTATCACTCAGTTTTTCTGGGGAATATTGACTTCCTTGTCGGCTAAACTGCAGGAGACATTTGTCAACACCTGGTGGATTGATTACATTTTTGTAGAAACGAATGTGAGCCTTTAGCGCAATGATTAATTCCTTTTTATTGTCCTTGAATTGTATCCAAAGCTGATCAACATCAGCCTCAGTCATACACTGACCTCCTAATGTGTGGACCTCGTCCAGATTTTTCTGCTTGTTCACTGTCTGTCTGGTTTCCTTGTCTTTTTGTGTTTGCTCCTTTTGCCTTAAGTTTTCAAGTCTTTGTTGCCTTAAAACCTGGCGCCGCACACTCCATTTCTCCTGGAATTCCTTCCGCTTGGTTCGGGCTGATTCTAGTAGGGATTGACGTTTCCTAGGGGGCAAAGTTTTCAGCCAAGGAAGGGTTTTGTTATAGGCCCACATAATGCTCCCCTCTAAACTTTCCACATTAGCGTTTGGTTTTATTTGTCTGAGGTATTTCAGAAAGGCGAATTGGCTCTCGCCGATGGAATTGCTAGTTGCCACTGTCTGGGATTCCTCGCGCAATTGAGGGAGGTCGTCTGCATGCTCTCCACCTGGAAGATGTGTGGACACTTGCCTGCTGTATGTGACTATGCAATAAGTTGCCACCAAACTGACTACCTCCATTGTCACATCTAGATGCATTTCATCAGGATACTTCGGGAACACAGATGAGAATAAGGCATGCTTCTGTGGTATGATATCATCCCATATCCTGTAATCTTCCTTCATTATACACCAAGGAGTAGCACTCATCTCTTCTAAGGACAGTCTTAGTTTAACTAAGTAGGGGTTCAAATCCAATATGTGGCCATTGTCTGATTTTAAAATCAATGAATGGAATGGTCCAGTGATAAAGATGTGTATTAGAGCTATTCCTCTGATACAGGCCATTAGCATTTTGTCTGTGATGTCACCAAGTACAGATGTTATTAGTAGATTGGTTTGAGTGTGCTGCTCCAGAAATTGAATAATTTGATGATGGTGGTGGTATAAAGCAGAAGAATTATGGAAAGTTACATTGAATCTGTTGTGCTGAAATTTAACAAAATGAAGAACTTCCTGCTGGTTTGTCATCCATGCACGAAAATCCGCTGGTACGCCTGCAGCTGGGTGACCACTTGGCGTTAACAATGAACATGCTGCTTTTACGGCTTCATAGGAGGCTGATCTTTGTTGAAATGTGTTATCTAAGCCTGTGCGACATCTACCCAGAGTAGCTTTGCCATCTGATGTTAATATGGATTCGTACGCTAACATGGCCTCCTCTGTTGCGTCTGTAAATCCTAACAGGACATGTAAAAAACAAAACCACTGGTGAATTCGGACATTATCTGATTGTTCCTGTTCAGTTAAAGAGTTCCAGTTGGCCTCAGATTTCTCCAATAGCGACAACCTAAGACCCTCCAACTCGCCTTTAAACTTTTTGTTCACCACATGCTGGTCTGTCATCATGTTTTTTATTGACAGTGTTATTTTTGTTTGTACCTGCTCTACATTCTCATTGTCCATTAAAATAGCTAATTCCTTTAAATTTCTGGAGAATTCAGAAAGCTGAGTGGTGGTGTCGCTGTGTACTGTTTCTGTTACAGCCATTGCATATGTTTGCGTGTTTGTAGCCACCTGATAGGCAAAAAAGTGCCGCTGATGATCACTGGTACCATCCACATGTAGGGTATTGTTGTTGTTTTCCAGTAAAGCTTCACAGACTTGGTATTTTCCGACAATATTTGCTTCCATTAAAAAGTTTTTCACCGTTGTTTCAGATGGCAGCTCAGTAATCTTGGTCCCAAACAAACTGGTAGAAACGATTTCCAGTACCTTGCTGATATGCTTTGTCCCAAGACCAAGACTACCGAGCGCCATGACAGTTTGCCTGATGTCCGCTGTATATTTACCCTCGGTCTTGCTTTGCAACCTAAATTTGTCCCCCATCATCTCTTCCACTCTACACACAAGATCATTTACTTCTTCATTCTTATGTTTTAATTGTTGCCTTATCATGCTGTTTTCCATTTTGGTGTCAACAAGGTTCTTCTGCAAAATTTGGTTTTTTGAATTAACAAAAATGGTTCTCTGGTATTTTTGTTGTTGCTTAACCTTATCGTCTTCCATGCTTTGTTTAAGGTCACTAAGTTGGTCTTTTAATGCTGTAATTGTTGTTTGTTGATTACTTATTTTTGTGTTTCTCCTGTCTTCTTTTCGATGAAAGTTTTTCTTTATTTGTCTTAATTTCTGTTGTGTTTCTAGAAATTTTGTTTGGAACTCCCTCAATTTACTCAAAAGATTAGCTTGGCTGGTGGTATTTGTTTTGGCCTCTTGTAGCAGGTTGGAAATTTGTACATTTAGTTCAGCCATTGTTATTAATGAATTGTTTCCCTGTTCTGTGATAGCTGGTTGTAAAGTTTCTTGTACTGTGGGTGGATTTTCAGGGGCGAGATTTTCTTCATCTGGTGTTGAAATCCCTGTGTTTATTTCACATATGGGAAATTGCTGTTTTACTAAAATGGCAATTTCGGCAGCTTTGTTGAATTTTGACAGTTTGATATGTTTTTGTTGCAAAGAGTTCACCTTTTGCCTTACATTTTCTTCTGACAGTTCTTTACATACTCCGAGTCTGTTTAGCCATGAACAATACTTTCTCCAAGTATACTGTTTTCTCCACCAGTAGTTCCGCAATTCAAGAATCATCCCATTGGTAACAATTCCGTTAAACTCCGGTAACGATTTGTCCTCCAAAAAATCTATATTAATGTTTTGTGATTTACAGATTGGACCAATGTCTACATTGTCTGCCATCCACGGTATACTTGTTTGTAGGTTCAGTCGTTTCGATTTTAGTTTTTTGGTAAGATTAAAATATGCTGGTATTGCATCCTTACTCAGCTGAGGTTTTAAAGTGGTGACAATGTGTGTTAGTTTGTGCTGATTCAAACCAATACCTCTTTCTTTCAGGCGTTCGAAAATGCTGTTCAGCAGTGCATATGTGGTGTTGACACAAGGTTGTATCCAAAATTCTGGATAAATAAGGACAAGTTTTGAATTGTTTTAGGGGTTTTCATTTTCCAGTTCATAATCTTTTAAATTAATAAAGAAACATGACCACAGATAAAGTTAGTACACACTAATGGCTGTTCTTAAATATATATATGTAATATATTTAAATGCGAAATAATTGTTTTGTTCACATGCTATCTTATTATTTTTGTAATTAATACACTCGAACAATATTAATTAAAATACACTGCCTATCCTTGTGTGACGTGTACATATTTTATGGGTGTACTTTGTCATTATATTCTTTTATTTGTATTTTAATTGTGACCTGTTTTGTTTTTGCTTCTGGAAACCACCCACCATTCCCATCTAAATCTATAACTGGTTTAATACAAACAAATTATATCCCAGTCTACGACAAGTCGGTATGTTTTTTATTGACTCCATTTATACATTAATTATAAGTAACATTTATTTTTTCATTTTTAAAATTTTATTATATTTGTTATATTCCCTCCATAAATAAATAAGTTAATTCGTAACATTATTAGTTTCTCATTTCCTTTTTAAACGGGTTAATTATTTTAAAATAATTATTAATAATTTACTAACATGTATTATTTACTTATTCCATTGTTTAATGGCCAATCACGCGATTTTGAAAACAATTTTTGCATCATTTGTTATTTATTTGAGACCGTTTTTGGATAAATTGATTTTATTTGGTGGACTGTATACGCTATATGCTGGCTCTGACAATTGAGTTTGACCGTAGAGAGCCTCTATGTCAAATCTGTATGTCACGGTGACCCACCTTCCGCCGTTTGATTTTTGATCATAACACAGTAATTTAAATAAATACATTGCAATTTGTAACACATAAAGGTTAATCAGCCTCACCTGGAACAACCGAGTCATCTGTCAACCGATCTATGTGTATTTGTCCACATTTCGCTAACTTTTAACGTGTCGTGATCCGCCATCGTCCAAAAGTGTAGCGATAACAGGCCTGAGCCTCGCTTTCATATTTGTAATTTTTTCCGTAACAGAAAGGTAAGAGTAATTAATTGTTTCGTCAAAAGTTTCACAAAACGTTTTAAAATGTTTTGTAAAGCTAAAGAATATGTTTTGAGAGATTGTTAAACAATCGTTTTTTTATTTATTATTACAATTTTTTAACCTGTAACTTTATCGCTATCAAACAGTAAGCACATTTTTACGTTATGAATTATAATGACATTGTATTTTTTTTCTCCCTCCAAAAATGTCTTCTTGCGTGTCTTTAATTTTTAAAAAGTCCCATTTTTTTAACGTCACGTGACAAATTTCATTGAATCACATGGTCTAAACATGGCCGACATTCTGGACAAGCAGCAAGTCGTGTCGTCGAAATGGGCTGGTTAAGGGTAAGTTCGTTGTCATTTGTTGGATATTTTTTATTATTTTGATGTTCAGAGTGTTCATTTATCGACACCAATGAGTTCTGTTGTATTTTGGACTTGTTTATGGATGTTTAACGCGTGCGAAAATTGATATTTCCGACCAGTTGAGTGTGTTCAATGGTGATATTCGTGACGTCATTGACATGCCTATTCTTAGTTTATATTATAAGCAGCGTGAAGACCCGGCGTTGCCCGGGTTCTCGGTACCCATCATGCACCACAGGACATCCGCGGACTATATTAAAAGGCCACCCGGCATTAGTCCTAATTCTAATGCGCCATAAAAAGATTGCGCCTATTGAATTTTGAATCCATAATTATGAAAACTGGTCCCCAAATGCTTTTTATCCCTAAAACTTTGCGGATGTGCCATATGCGCCAACGGGCACCCGTGACGTAAAATGTAAAGGGTCATACATTACTAGCTGCGCCACAAAAACGCCCGGGATATGAGTTGTTTTCGATGCTCTGTATCAGTGTATGTGTGCATTTATATCAAGGACAGACACGCGTAGACCTAAATTTCAACGGAAAAAAATAACGGGCCTAATCATTAGCGATAGGCCGGCGTATATATATCGGTTAAGTCACTTATTATTACCACAATTTGCAAAGTTGGATCAAACTACTTTATGTTACCTCGAGGAAAATCTTCTACCGGATTAACTCTGCGGGTAGCAACAGCAGGCGTGGGAAAAGCCAACTACAAGCTTGCAGGTTATATTTTTATTTACTCCCAAGTCTCAACAACACTGAACACAATATTTATTATAGTGAAAGTAAACAGAAGATTTCAACGAAAATTTAAATGATAGCATATTAGGAGTATTTGAGTATTCACCTATCGCCAGTTTTTGCTTCATCTCCCGAAGCAATATATGGCCATTCGATTGAGAATGTTAGGCCTACGTTATTGTTCCTATAAGAAAAGACTAAACTTTTTTCAGAGGGCTTTAGAAGATCAGATACTATAATACATGAGTCTTTCTGGATAACAACTTCCTCTTTACTTAAGTACAACGTTTCAATGTCTATTCTGGCATCGTTTTATGAGCATATGGGCATATGCTTCGAAACAATGTCAAAACAGACATTGAAATGTTGTACTTAAATAAAGATGAAGTTGTTATCCAGAAAGACTTATGTATTTTAAGAAAAGATTAAGAAGAAAAGATTAAGTTACGTCATATAAGTACGGTTGAAATATCCTTGGAAACGAATCACAAAGTGTGTATGAAAATCATTTATTTTAGGGCCGATCATGGAGGAAAGAAAGACTGCCGGAGCGCAGCGTCTTAGGGAATACGAGGTAAAATTTGTTGGCCAAGACAAACAAGGTATCGCTGACCTTTATAACAAGTGGGGCTCTGAAACATACGAGGAGGTAAGTAGTTTCACAACCATCTACATCTAACAACACACTTATATTTCCAATTTCCTGTAGGCCCCTTGTCTTATTAGCTGATCATTACTGGTATAAAATACGCGAAATATGAAACTCTCGTTGAAATCCGAACTGGAACAGTACCATGCTGTTATTATATGGAACTAGTCTCGCGTGAACCAGACTCTTCGCGTTAACTTACGACACGCTACTAGAGTATGGTAACATAACATACAAAATTTTTTAAAAAAATCATGGCCGCCTCGTATCGGGCTATCGTGGATCTGGTGTTCTGATAAGCTCTTTTTTAAAAAATGTTTCAAACTTTAAATCGAATCCAAAACCTATCAGTCTAAATACAAATTAATTAATTTTATATTTATTTGTTAAGTCTAAAAAATAATTTAGACCGTAGCGTAAGAACACGTTTTATAAA
>JAUELC010019969.1:0-13108 GCA_031471745.1 Cryptochiton stelleri
TATCGGTTTGTTTGTTTATTTTTTTGATTGGTGTTTCACGTCGTACTCAAGGATATTTCACTTATACCATGACGAATAATTAACTTTTTACTCTGCCTTACTTAATGCCGTGGAAAACCGAAATGAAACCTCAAAAAAAAAAACGCTGGATAGCGGAGTCACTTAGTGTGTAGTCTGTTCTCACTTAGTGTGACTCCCTCATACATGTCATATACCTGAGGTACACTGGGAGACTTGAACCTGTCCATGGTACATCAAAGGAGGATCAGCAGTCTAAAATGCTAACCACTTAGCCATGGCACGTGTCCGACTACATCAGTATAAAAGTTCCCTATGATAGTGTCTCTCACCAGTCATATGTAGTTCATGAGTTCACAGCTATGCTTGAAAAATGCCAGTGACTTTGAGAAGTGGGGGTGGTTTTCACTTCCATCAATACTTCCTCATATAAATGAAGTACATGTTGCTTTCAGTGTGGTGTAATACACTCAGCCAATCAAACCAAATCCTACAGCTCTGGCATCAGTACTTATTGTTATCTATAATCATCTTCAAGGACTTATACAATAAATATTAGTTGCCGACACTGTGGACAAATCCCGGTCAGACAAATCTGAAGCCTGTTACCTCAGTACTTCTTAGGCGAGGGAAGAGTGGAACAGAGACTCTGGTCTCCACAGTGACAACACCATTATCCCTGATCCAGGCTATAGTCAGTTATTGTATATTTTATAAGAGTCTTACCTCTAGATAAAAAGTGATCACAGAATGCTTGTGCTAACATCATTTGTCCACTCCTCAACATACATCCCCAGCCACAGTCAGTCGTTAAGGTGGATCCATGTAACACAGGGAAATCTTTACGATATGTGAACCATAATCGGGAGGTGAAATCACGCTTAAAGGCCTCCATCTCTGTCATTCTGTATGATAGATTTGGTCGGGTTGGGCGTTGTCTCTGAGGCTGGTGAATATCTGTCTCCACATCGTCTACAAACAATACACTCACAATTAGTATCAGTATTAGTACACATTGGGGATGATATGAACAAAAATAAATGTTCTACTGATGTCAATATTGGGTACATTTTAATCCGATTCCAGAGATCGAGTTCAATTACTGATCATAAATGAGAATTAACATCTATGCGATATATATATTGTGCAGTTAGAAGATATTTTTTATAATTTAAAAGGAAAACTACGTACCTCAAATAGGCGCTATACTCTAAATATTGCAAATAACAACCAACGCAAACAAATTGCTACTATCAGAAATTCTACGTACATTTGATTTTCCAAACAAAATCTTTACAAACCTTTCCTTTTACAGTGGAATTGTATTAAATTATTTTACAGAATGGAAATAAAGCAATATTATATTTCTGAGCATTCTAAAATACATGTATTGACGAAACGAATGTTAATTCAGTATTTGGTTTATTTTCAACCAATAGTTTAATCCCATCGTTTTACTTGTTTGTTTGCTTGGTGTTTTCCACCATACTGAATATTATTTCACTTATATAGGACAGTGGTACCTGTGTTAAACGTGGAGGGAACCCCCTACATGTAGACTCTGACTAGGCACTTCCAACTTCCCCACTGACTGCACATACAGATGTTGTTGAGCAAAGCCAAAGGTGAACTCACACACAGATCCACACATCGGTAACAATGTAGATGACTATCGGTTTTAAAGTATTGCGCTTAACAGATATATACCATCAAACTCCTGCAGGGCTTCATACAAGTCCAAATAGTCAGTTTTTTACTGAAAATAATTTTTCTAGGGTCATATAGAATTTTTTTTCATTTTTTAATGCAGAACTCTTTATTTTTATCATACTAAACCATTATAAATGACGCCTGTTTGTTTGATTGTGGTTTTACGCCGTACTGACGGTTATTTCAATCATATGACTGCGTGCCAGCCCAATGGGTGAAGGAAATCACCCCCGAGGCCACTGGCAACAAACAATGAAAAGATACAAGACAATCACAGGACAAAATGGACCCTGAATTCAGTTTTTTTTTTAAATCAGTTTATTCCTCAGCTTATCTGCCCATTTAGGATACAATGTAGTTAAACTGGACTTCTATAAACCCCTGTCACGAAGCACTTCAGTTACAATGTAGATGAGCATCATCAGCTTTAAAGCACATGTATTGTGCATAACCAATGCAGACCACACTAGAATGTGGATTTTGTTTAAGCCAAAAGGTTTGGTTGGAAAAAGCTGCTTTAAAAGGTGGAACTATTTGTAAATGCTTCAAACTTGCCTTCTTTTCTGATATGATAACATTTTCCTAATAGATAGATGGGACTGTCAAATCGAAAGTGTGTCTTAGTTTTTATTGTCCAGCCTAGAAAACAAAATAAAAACATATAATATTATTAGAGACGGCTGGTCGACTGAACTGTATAGGAGGCTGTCATTTACTGTGGCTATTCGGTGCCTGAAGTGAAATCTGAAGGTTGTGTGTTCATTTGCAGTATGGGTCTCTGTGTTTGCAAAATTTTCTAAATTAGTATATTTTCTAAACTAAGAGAGTGTTGTCCTAAAATAATAAGAATACTGTTTATGGTCAATTTTACATTTATGATCAAATGACATCGTCCCAACCACTAAGCACCACTAACAACACTATACATTATTTTTTATAAATGAAGAAATACAAATTTGCTTGCCTCCACCAGGATTCAAGTTCCCAGGACCTTTGGGTTACAGGCCCAACACTCTACCGAATGAGCTACGGAGGCTCACGATATAATGCCTCCCCAATTCTAACCCAGTGAAGGCTGCGTTTCAACACTGTATATTAGTTACATTAGTGGCGTGTATGCACAAATAAGAAACTTGAAATGGCGTCTACTGACATAAGATTCATTTTATGAATATGGGTGAAATACTGCAATTCAACTGAATAACTCAAGAAAATAGCAGTAATAGCTGTATTTATTTCTTAGGTTCTCCTCGTTTACAATAGCATGGTGTGAACTGGTGGTTCTCTGTCATTTTCTCTGAAATAAACATGTAAGCTTATACACATGTATGTATGGGCTGACATTGACAAAATCATTATACATGTATAATGGTTAAAAATCTAAAAAGCTATCTTGTGTGTTTTAACACTTTTAAAATTATACTCACCGTATCTCATATTGTTCCATACTGACATAATTTTGGTTTTAACTTTTTCACTCTGTTCTAAAAGTTGATCTAAATCTCCCATAAAATCGTTTCCTTGCCGAGATTTATCAATAGTTTGTGACCGTTCAGATGAGGAATATATACTTTCTGAAGACCTATGTTTATCATCTGCCCACTTTCTTGTATCAACACGTAATCGATCATCTTTAGAAATATTCTCGAAACTTGTGCAGAGATCCTCATCAGAATCCAGTTCCCCAGGATTAGATTGTGACCTCTTTCGTAAAAAATCTGGCTTAACAAATAACATGTATCCTGAATTACTTCCTGATGTCATTCTTTCAGTCTTTGAAGGTCCAGCATTCTCACAGCTTGGGGTGAATGGTAATGAATGACTGTTATTTGGATGTTTATGATAACTGGCTTCTGGATCAGACACCAAACTCTGTAAATTTGCGGGATTTAAAGTCAATGGGTTGTTACTTGAATATCGGGACTTGTCGTCTGCAACAGATGAATTTCCCATATCACATTTCGTATTTAACTTTGCCTCCTTTCCACTGCTATGCGCGTTCGGATCGTATCTTAATTTTACCCGTGATAACGAAGCATTCAATGAACCAGACGAACTCCCATTAGATGAACTAGAGCGAACATTTCCGATAGCCGTGTGGGAATTGAAATTATCTTTTGATGAATTTGCAGAACTTTCAATCTTTTTCTTCTGTTTGTAATGCCGCAAATATTTGTGTGACGAAATCTGGTCATCAGGTGACTTTGACAGTTCGTGTGTGACAGGTGAACTGGACTGGTCTAGTTCGCACCACGAATCAAGCGACGTTACATCGTCACAGTGAGCTCCTCTCTCGAATTTCGGGTAGGTTTTTGATGGACTATCCATACTTGTCGATTGATCGGTGTCAGTGACAATCATGACTCAGTGAAGTTTGCTATATGGCTCACAATCGAAGTGTCAAATGTAAAATGACAACAAATCTCCGCCATTTTGTTTTCCCGGAAACCACATGACCGGGACACCCTAAATTTCGCAATCAGCGGAACGGACTTTGGGTTAATAATTTGCATGTTATTTGGGGGAATGATATACAAAGACTCAGAAACCTATCGTTGAGAAATTAATAATGTATTTGATCTTGACGAACAGACGCAAAAGAAACACGAAAGACTTGTTATCTGCACAGAACATTATCCTTCCAAGCTGGGAATATGTAAATACAATATGTAAATTGCATACCGTATGTAAATTGTATATTTGAATTAAAGTCCCAAGTCGCAGTGTCTATAAACAGATATTCATGTAGTAGCCACGCGAATTATTTAAAGAAATAATTTCAAAGTTCGAAATTCAGTTTGATTAAATTAAATTTGTAACTTTTAACTCATTATTGTAAAAATGTAAAAGAGGGCAAAGAGAAATGTAGCCTACAATTTAGGACAGGTAACGTTATATTACGGCGACTGATAAACTGCCCTGATAATGATTTTGGTCATTTTTTAAAAAAAATCTACACGAGTTAAAAAATATTTCAACTCAAGAGGTCAAAAGTAATAAATTCGAGTTTCTACCCGGGTGGAAATAGTTACTACTCAAGCAGTAGCCTAATATATCTGCTCGAGATATAATATTTCTACTCGAGTTAAACCAAGAAACTATTTTGAAATTATTTTAACTCGAGAGAAAATTATTTTAACAGGACTAGAAATATATTAACTCGGGAAGAAATTAAAAAGTAGGCCTATATATAAAGCCTATAAAAATTACAATTGCTAAAATTATAATCTTGGCGGTTATCAGTAGTAGGAGAAGTCTATTAGTACTAAATATAACGATTATTAGCGAACACTGCATGGGGTAAGAATTTTATACTGCACTTTATACTGCTTCGTTTAACTACGCGTATAGGCTTTATTTCGGAACAAAAAATAAATCAAACTAATAAAGAATTGTTCATAGCAATTATAGATCAGCTTTATATTATATATTACATTTGTTATTTCTTTAAATAAAAGTTTCATGGCTTCCAAATCGTCTTTCATTGCGCGGGCTATGTGCAGAGAGGTTTGGCACCATGGTTAAGCCTTGTCCGTTGTTTTGTCGATAACACAAGTTAGGAGTGTTATCTCCACCTAATTATTTGAACAGATATGTAATGCAAGTGCGACAAGGAGAGAAATAAAGATTCACGTCGGAATTCACCTTGTCTCGAAAAGATCCCATGCAGCAAAATTTCACAAAATTCAGACCGACCAGTTTATGATCTATTGGCCTATCTGAGTGAGGCGCAAACATCAGACAGAGAATGAATAATATAGACCCAATTTAATTGTTCATGGTGGACAGTAATATTACAATATTTTAGCATTGCTTTGTTATGTAACAGATGAGTGAACAATATAACATGTTTACCAATTTAGAGTTTGGCCTATCGGCCCACAAAGCTTATTGTGAATATTTGCCCTCGGGTATTAGCTATTAGGCCTAATTAAATTAAAATCTATATATATTTATGAAGAATTTTAGCATAAAAGAAACACTATCAATATCATTATTAAGAATTCGGTACTCAATTGAAAATAATTAAATTAGCAAACCTATAGAAGACGGATGCAGCCATGTGAGGGTTAAACTGTCCCAGGTTTAAACCCATAGGACGAAATTACGTGAAGGTGCAAAGCGAAAACAAGACTAGTGCGAGGTAGAATAACGAAAGTGCAAAGCGAAAACATTAAAGTGCAAAGCGAAAACGTTAAAGTGGTAAGCGAAAACTCTAAACTGCTAGGAGGAATCAACTTCGTACTTTCATGTTTTCGCGTTGCGCACGTTTGCGTTTTCGCTTTGAACGTTCGCGTTCTCGTTGTTACTTGGCCCTACCTTGTATCTGAAGGTCGAAAATGCGAGAGCGCGAAATTAATTTCGCCCTATTCCGCCCTATACTTCGCCCTATTCTTGTATAGGTCGAAAAATAGAAAACACGAAATACATCTCGTTCTCTCCACCTTTTCTGGTAGGTCGAAAACTATAAAACGCGAAATAAGTCTCGATCTTTGGACCTTTTCTGGTGGGTCGAAAACTATAAAATGCCAAATAATTCTCGTTCTTTCACCTTGGTTTGTGATAAAACTAGAAGTTCACACAACCATGGCAACTTCAAACCTACCTATATAACTTTAATTATATAATGGGTCCGTCCAATTACCAAAATTAAACGTACGTAGCGAACCG
Organism: Cryptochiton stelleri; assembly: GCA_031471745.1. NCBI lineage: Eukaryota > Metazoa > Mollusca > Polyplacophora > Chitonida > Mopaliidae > Cryptochiton > Cryptochiton stelleri. Next base: position 6,400 of record JAUELC010019969.1, read on the forward strand.
TCCATTGCCCAAACAAACCCAAACCAAACAACACACAAACAAAGCCACTGCATGGTAGTTTCCACTGAACCGAAAGCAGTGCTAGAAGAAAATAGTGAGATAAGGGCCTAATAATACTTCCGTCCGTGTTTTTCTCTTTCATTTTACCCGAAATCAATAACTTCTAAGCATTTATTCGGTTGCCTTGTTGACTCCACCTCCCGGCGTAGTACGGCGTAAAACCCCAATTAAATAATCAAAAACACCCAAACGAAAATAAAACTTTTAACGTGTCAGCTTTTAACTTTCCATGTGACGTAGGCTGCTCAGGAGATATTATATTTATCCATTTGTCAACTAGAAAGGTTATAAATAGTTTAAAATAAATGATTCATCAGACAAGTTGCGATATTCAAACTTCATATACTGTTCATTACGCAAATCCTAAAAGCTGTCCTTGGAATTGCTCCAACGGCGTTGAGCTGCATGGCGTATATGGGGCGTGGCATATTTTAAGTTGATATATTTCTGCCTTTACCCATACTGTCATACACCTACATATATAGCTTGGTGTTAGTCGACTGACTAAGGAAAACGTTCGAGCTCATTCCCATGCATGAAACATAATTAAGGTATACATTTAACATCAATAAACCGTCTGTATTTGGATGTAAGTGGTGGCTTAAAATGCATATAAGATCCAATATTCAATAATTCTTGTGGATCGCTCCTACGGTCATTCGACAATGTGGTTCATGATTTCGATCCGGATCAGTTACGTATCCATTTAGTTCACCTTTTAATGACAGTGCACATTTACACGTCACTTTTGACAGCCCTTCAAGCTCAGTTTCAAGGACTATTCTGATGCGGATTATTTTAGTTAACCTTTTTTGTCCGTGTAAACGCAAAAATGAGCCTGATCCGGATCAGAGAGGACTCAGAATCACCAATTTTTGCAATTTTGTATTCTATTTTTAAATGTCGAGACGTTTTCACTTTTATCCATCAGAACACATCTCTTATCCGCTAATAGTGATTTAATTTCATATTGGTCAATCATCCCTTGTACATCTGAACTCAGCCCTTGCACGACTGTAGTACTGTGTCAACTCGTCTCTCATGTTGCACGTTTTATCAAGTTCGGAATACGCAAGTCTGTAGAACAAATTTCAAAATGCTTCCAGGATTCGAGTTTTCTGAAATAGCACAATTACAATTTAAGGTTAATCTGGATACGAAGTTTCATAGTGGCAAGGATGAAACACTAAGTGTGGTTGTACGTGGGGAAGGATGGAGAGTATGTATACAATTGGACAGGTGATAAACACGATTAAATAGAGGCCTTTGATCAGTATATATACATTAGTGCCTACATATAAATATTTAGTGGGTATCAAATAGTATTGGTCCTGTTATATAGCCTCTTCCTCGAATGAGACATACGTAGATATTGCTTTAACATCACTGATTGCTGCTATATTATGCATGCTCCATTATACTAATTTCTATGAAACGCATGCATCTATACTGTGCCAGTATATTTGTGTACTTTAGTTAAATATCGAGTAGGCCTCTGGCTATAGCTCACATTTACAATTATCTTCCCAGGGTAAGGCTGATATACATGGCATACATTGTAACGCTTACTGCCTTTCTGCGGTCGTGCAGACAGAGTTAAAGTAAAATAGAGAAAATGAATAGGCCAATAAAATACATATACCGCTTTTCAAACAATATATCGCCTCTGCCGGAATATTGTTATAAACAGCGGAGAAAAAAACATCCTATTTTTCTAGCAGTGGTTCTAATTATGTTTATTCTTGATTGTCTGTTGGAGCGGTGATATTGCATACTTGCCTTACTTCGTTAATTAAAAGTTTTGTCTTCCACTGCAGGGTTGTGTGCATAATACCATGGCTAACGCTCGACCTTTGTGTTGCCAATCACTTCCGTAAGAAGAGTTATTTGGATCTTCCCTTTTTAACTAGAAATATGGTGCAAATATGACAAGGTGAGGAATAAAGTTTCACGTCGGGACTCATCTTGTTTCGAGAAGATGCTGTACCATCGGAAACCACCAAATTTACCAGAAAATGTTAAGGCGCTTCATCAAGTCATATATTAGCCGTTTATCTATACACTTGTATTCTGTCACGTATCTCCTTCAGTGTGCATGTTAAGGATTTGTCACATATATCCCCATATGTGTCACGAATATAATTAGGACTATGCATGTCACAGATAATTTCAAATATGTCGGGAATTTGTATGTCATGGATAGTTGATAGTGTGGCAGTATTGTAGGAAGCTGAATTTATCCCCATATTCAACATTCGAAATTGGACAGTTTTGTAATTGAAGCATGTAAATCGGCAGCAATAGATTGGCACATCGTCATATGAGTGAAATAACCCTAAGTATAGCTTGAAACCCAAAACAACAAACAGACATGCAAACAATATCAATTAATGTCGACATTCGAATGTTGAATGTCGGGCAGCCCGCTACGAATGTTGAATATCGGACTGCCCGACGTTCGAATGTCGAATATGGGACTAACCTCCCTAGTATTATAGTATTATCGCTGCTTTGGCTTCATTAATACAAGTTGTCTAAGAGAAAAGGTTTCGTTCTGTTCGCAGTATTTTGTTATTATGGGGTAGTGGTCACGACACATCCCAGCTAATCAGTTTTGACACCGCTCTTAAAGAATGTAGAGTTGTCATTTGGTCTTTGAAAAGTAGAGCACGGATTTCGAACAATAGCTGGGGTTAATCCGATTTGTGTAATTACTTAAAGTTGTCCCTCCTTGAGAATGATATTTTTCATCGGTAGACCTATATCAATGTGTGCGGATCTGTTTTACTTTCAATTCGTTTCACTTTTAATAAAATCAAGCAAGTATTTAAATTCGTTATCTATTTGTGTGTGATTATCAATGGGATACAAAACAATACAAGTGACCGCTAAAACTATTGCAACTTTTTTTAACAGTTTGTTTGATTGATATTTCAATCTTCTAACAAGTCCAATCGGAATATTGGACCAGGAACCATTTTGCTATTATGACATCATATAAAAAATCTGACTATCCAAAGATACGCAATACTCCAAAGAGCAATCATGCCAAGTTTCTTACCGATCTGCTTTGAATTGAAGACGATAAGCATTTTTTAACTGGCGGCAGTCCCCCCCCCCCGGGAACCAGCAGACGAAGAAAAGATGAACAGCGTTTCAGTTCCTGGTCCAATAAATGTGCCTCTGACAAGCACTGAAATTGCTTTTATAATTTATATGAAGGCAGACTCGAACGTATACGCTTAACCGCTGTAGATACGGAAGCAGCCACGGACGAGTATGTTAATATAGGCCTTCCTCAGTTGTAAGCTTATACGAAGGAATTAATTATTTCATGGAATATTCTGTTAATACTAGTTATATATTTAGTTACAATGATTTGGTGTGTAAAAGCACAGAAAGGAATGTTGAAAACGGTGTAACAATAGCACGGAAGTTGGTCTCATTATCAGCACGTGCCATTGGTAAATTGTCCGGTGCCGTATCAAATGTTTTTGTTTTGACGATAATTAACCAATCGATAAATAGTAAACTGGTCACTCAGATTCAATGGCCAAAGAAGGTTTGCGTGAGTCTATTGGTTGGTTAGACAAAAAGCACGCGTGGATTGAATTCGATTTGTAATCAAAGTGTATAGATTGTTGGCTGAATAAAGCAGTAATGGTTGGCGTGGTGGTGTGTTGACTGGCGAGATAGACAGTGTACCTAGAGACCGGAGTATCTAATTATTACACATGGCTACAGGAAACCAGAAACTGTTTTGTTCCATCGACCATCTGTTACATTTCTCACTGAAGGCAGCTCCGACTTCGGATCGATGCTTGGGCTCTTGAACGCGAGCTAGAACCTTAATTAATGTCACAATGTTTTGCCTTCCAAAGTTGATGTGTAATAGAATCAGGAAAAACATTTCCAGGTAAACATATATATAGTTCATCTGTAAGGTTTTGATATTTAATACCTGTACCAAGATATAAGTGTTTTGATTGATTCGACGGCTAGTGTAAAGCTCAAGGTTACAGACAAAAATCATACGGGAATGAAATGCCTTTGTGTTCGTTTTCCAGTGGTAGAAACACCGATGCTGACATGGAATGTACCTCACCACCTAGGCTTACACCGTCTCCAAATGAAGAAAGACGTCAAAGTCTTCGATCTTTCAAAGTGTTAGACATGAGTTTTAAACAGTTCTTAAAATACTTAAAGGTATTAAAACAGGGCGAAGCAGCACTCCGTTCTGAGATTGAGAGGGACGAGGAGCTAACGCAACGAAAATCGTCTAGAGATAGACTTCCCTTGGGTTCACGGAGTATACAACCGTCGGCGTCTGACAAAACCGAAAGGTCATCTGGTACGTCTGACCGAAGACTTTATTCAGGTCAGTGCTATGAAAGAAACTGTTCAACCTCTAGACGTGATGATAAACTTCCAGTTGGCAGATCAGCAGCATGTATGAGTGTGGACGTTTTGCCAAACCAAAGAGCGTTGTCGGCTAAAGATTCCGATACGCCGAAATCGGTATCTACACATTTCAGAAAGAACAATGAAGACTTAGAAGATTACTCAAAAGAGAGTCGAAATTATACGCCTACTGAAAGAAGAAACTCACAGCGGACCAATTTTCTTAAAGTGTTCCCGGACAACTATTTCTGGACAACCTCGGTAGAGACCCTGGATTTACGAAGGCACTCATCAGGATCAACGGGTTCGGTTTTTCTTCCGGAGTCACCACAAAAATCAAAGGATTCTCGAGAACCAAGTGATTCCATATCCATTCAGAAGATGGAAAAATTTCCAACAGAGTTTCGTTTGCCCCGAATTACATTTTCTTCTGGCGATGATGATGTATTCCTATCTCCCGTTGAGAAGACATTTGACCCCCAAAAATCGCAAAAGGGGCCTCCAAATTTGTCTACATCACATTTTATTTTTTCATCAAAGGCCACATCTGGAAGCCCAAGACGTTCACAATCGACCAGACAACAAAAAATCCTCATAATAAATCCGGACAGCGATACTTCCAGGAATCACACTCAGTCAAACAAAGGATATTCGGTCATCAAAGAGGTTGATTTTCCATGTGCTTGTGAGTGTATGATATGTGAACAGAAGTATTCCACGGGACCAATTCGTGTCATTTACAGCAGCATTGGTCCTTTAAGGAAACCAAGCTACCTTGATGGGTTTTCTGATGGGCACGGCAAACCTGGCTGGCTGGCTTCTAGGAGAAAAGAAGTACAAGGACTGGTATTTAACAGACAAACGCATTCTTTTCACCCTCCATTACCCAGAAAGTGGAATCACTAAACCTAGTATTCTATATTGGATAACGGAGACGGAAATTAAGTTAGACATTTATAGTTTTCTGAGAAAAGGATATTTTCTGCGGATATCGATTTTATATTTTACCACTTATATTTTACTTCCTGTATGTTAATGGAATAATCTAGAGTAAAGTCCAAATACCAAGTTATTATGTTTCCCAATGAATATATCCTATTGTTTGTCTCTAAAGTATCAAAGGAGATCTGCATTCACGCTTCTGAAAGATGGTATGTGGATCTCCTATTTTACATAAGTCCATGCATTTTTTACTGTAAACGTTACATTGTATTACAACAATACTTTACACATAGTCGGCTATAGATCATGGCCAATCTGATAAAAACCCGATCTAAATTAGCTCCCCGTTATTGTCTTGTCGCATTAAGAACTGACATAATCTTCTACCAAACGGCGTCGATTGGTTTGTTAAGATGACCAATCACAAAAGCGCTCCACAAAACTTGGTAATGACCAGCCAAACATTTTAGCGGGTGGTTTATTTTATCTGGCTGTTCATTGGACAATTGTGACTTTTCGTTAATACCACAGTGCCTGGCCTCATTGAAAGCCGTTTGGTAGAATTATATCCGATTTAAATGCGACAACACAATACTGCCGGAGTAATTTAGGTAAGAGGTAATTTAGATCTGATTTTAATCATCTCAATTACTTGTATCAAGACGAGTATATATTGATGAATGCCAACTTCTAATTGTATTTCATTTTAAAACATGAAAACGGCGTTAAAGTCTCTACACTCAAATGTCGCCCAGAAATACAATTAAAGGTTTGTTATACCTCATGTCAAATTGTTTTGTTCTCATTGGTCGAGAACCAGCCACGTGGTATACAACAAATCATGACGTTGCACGACTTCTTTCGATGATAGTGATATTGCACGCTGGAGCGTTGAATATGACATTTATTTTGCTCCACGTCAAATTATCTCCCCTTTGTTTGGTATCGGCAGTTTGTTTTGATGCTAAAAAATGCTAGGCTGTCTACTTTGCGACGAGGAGCTGCCCAAGGTTACACATTAATAAACTAATAATTCAAGGATGGCTACATTCGGTATAAAAAAAAAACAAGTATTGCATAATATTCCATAAGAATAAGAGTTGTGTCTATCCACGTCTCAACTTCCAAATGTCAATCAAAGAAGATCATTATCTGTGTACGGTTGTTTGTCCCGTGCGTGTGTTTCTTATCACTTTTGTTCTCAAAAGGGGAGGCCCGAGCCGTGGCTCAGTGGTTAGCGTGTCTGACTTCTGATCCTCCTCCAATGTACCGTAAGGGTTCGAGACCCCTAGTCGACCACAGGTAT
>JAUELC010020080.1:0-13107 GCA_031471745.1 Cryptochiton stelleri
GCCCTTTGTGTACATAATGTGAACTTTGAAATTCTCAACTCGCCTGCTGAATTATGAGAAACCCTGTCTAACCATAATCTACTTGAATTTGATTCTTTAAATATTTTCCATGTATTTTCCATGTAGAAATAGGACAGCAAATAGAAAGTCCGTAATCCGCTTGTAGCTGGCGGTTTTAATAACAGCGGTTTTGCTTTGAGTTTATTACCCTCGATTCATTATTTTTTTCTGAAATTAAAACTGCGCGGAATAGAAAAATATAATATATCACACGCAGCCTACGTCACATAAAACGTTAATACCTGGCGAAGTACTTCACTGGGTTGACCTGGGACAATGGCCCGTGGCACACTTCTGGTTAATACACTTGATACTACCCAATAAACCAAGCTGATATTTGAGTCAGAGTAATTTCTTTAGTCAACCATTATCTAGGCAATATTTAGAGATAAGTATCTTTTTGATTCGACACCACTGCCATGAGGGTGACTCACATTAAATGGACATCAGTAACATTTTTATTTCTTACCGTAAACTTTAATTAAATATTCAAAATGCTTATATAGGAAAACATTTTTTTACTTGATGCCCTGTAGCAGCTGCTGGTGTAATAAAAAACACCTTTAGTGTAATAATTATTCTGATGTATTCTAATTACTATTACTCTAAATGTTTCAATCGCAACCCGTAGTGTAATAATGTTACAACCCGTAGTGTAATAATGTTACAACCCGTAGTGTAATAATGTTACACTAAGCGTTATAATCACAACCCCTAGTGTAATAATGTTACAACCCCTAGTGTAATAATGTTACAACCCCTAGTGTAATAATGTTACAACCCCTAGTGTAATAATGTTACAACCCGTAGTGTAATAATGTTACAACCCGTAGTTTAATAATGTTATACCCCCTAGTATTACAATGTTACAATGAGCGTTATAATCGCAACCCCTAGTGTAATAATGTTACACTGAGCGTTATAATCGCAACCACTAGTGTAATAATGTTACAACCCCTAGTGTAATAATTTTACAACCTCTAGTGGTTAATGCTACACTAAGCGTTATAATCGTAACCCCTAGTGTAATAATGTTACACTAAGTGTTGTAATCGCAACCACTATAGTGTAATAATTACTTTGTATTACACTAGCTGATGAAAGCGGTCCTATATCTCTTCTTTATAATGTAATAACTGCATACTAAGGCAGTACATGCTAATTTTAACAAATAGCTAACAATACTTCAGAGAACGGAGAAGAATAGACATAAACATTTTCATCTACAATGGTAACTTTAAAAAAAATTGCATAATAGCGGGGTTATCCAAATTAATAATAAAGTGTTAATTTCGTTTGTCTCTTTCAGGACAAGTTATTACTGAAAATAGATGATAGTGATGTTATCCCACAAGTCAAAACTGTGCCTGATGATGAGGTTGGTCTTCTATTTACATTTGTTATTTTCATCTATTCTAAAATATTCATTTTGACGATCGTGGCCTTCACACATCGTGGTTGTCTGTGCTTCGCCACAGAGATTGTTTCATGAAAAAAAGTATCATTTGAAAGAGCCCAAGATGTTGGTAAAGCCGGCACCCTAATACCATATCATTTTGTCACATATAATTTCGTCACGTTCTACATGTGAGCATTCATGCGAATTGAATGCATTAACAGCTGGCCATAATATAACATAATGAGATTCCGTCAGCGAAGACCTTTCAAGCTAAAGTATTTATCCGAACAAGTTGATGGAACATTTGACCGAGAAAGGCTGAATTCATGTCAGTGGAGTGGGTATATGTTCAAACTAAATTCTTCGCACAACTGACACCATTGGCAGGTAGTCTATGTGCTTATAGCAAATAGTTGATGACCGCTTAAGCCCTTAGATTCATCCTGTAATGACTTTCATCGCAGGAAGTGATCTTTCAGAGCAAAAGCGTATGGATGATATATGTAGTATGCTTTGAAATTATCAGTGCCAATGACTTCATTTCATTTGGCTCCCTATCGACCTCACTTGGTCAGAGGAACCAGACGAAGTTTTATGTCGCGTTGCTGATATACATGAACACTCAAGCCGACAAGGGAAATGTTTGTGTACACAGTGATTCTCGTCAGGTACCAGATCCAAGCTTTCAATTCAATGTGTAAGCGCTCATCTATTTTGATAACCATTTACATATACATACATGTTTGTGACAAAGATATATTGGTAAGGACCCAAATGTGCAGTCATCCCCACGTGATTTATTGTCTCGCTAACTTGCCCAAATGAGCATTCATTCTATCATTCTATGGAAGAAAATGACTCACTGATAAATTGAAGAAAAAAAAATCGTTAATGGGATTAGACAACAACCGATTGAAGACTTTTAATGCAAGGAGTTCGATTACTAAGCAAGAGCACGAGAACTTTTGAATCATGAATTGAATTTGTGATTTTGGAGAGTGTAGTCCTTAACAGATAAATGCCATTCTTGTTTATTTCCCATATATTGTTTCTGTATCAACATTGTTGTTAATATTACGTAATTAGCATTATTTATGGCAAAACTAAAATTAAGCAAATTAAACTTATATTATTAATTTATAATTTTTGATTTGCCCTTTTTTTTTACAGTGTGTGATATGTCTACAGTCTCGGGCCACAATGCAGACTTTCCCCTGTGGTCACAAAGTTGTCTGCAGAAAGTGTTTCGTGAAAACGATCCAAGTAGCCGTTACACAGCGATGCCTTCCCCTGCGCTGTGTCATCTGCCGGGAGAAAATACTGAAGCTTCGGCAAACTTCTGGAAAGATATTCGGTTCTTCGACGCCGAGTGCTCCCACGACGCCATCCAGCCAGGCTTCAACTCTTCACCTATGTTCTATGCCAAAATCACCAAGAAACAAAGTTTCATTTTGCAAACGGTTACCACGGATTCGTCCAATCCAGGCATTGTCACCTCAGATTGGACTAGTAGAGTCCAAGACGGATCCAAGAGGATCGAATCGGGGTGGCCATGCATCAGGCGTTTAGAATATGCAGAAAGGCGCAATGACTGTGCTAACTTGCCTTTGTAGAACTTATATAACAAAAGTTATTTTAGCCACTCGTTGCCTAGATTTAACATGTAACATGTACCTTGCCACACACACTACATCAAGAGCCTAGACATATAAACTATCCTGATAGCTATCATGTTTTCTTGGACATTATTCTTTCGTATATTGCTTCCATTTTATCTGATGGCCTAAACTCCAAAAGACGTGCAGTGCTTACAATGAGGATACTGGTTTATCGTATCTCAAAGTGGTGTCAATCTGACCAGGAATTATGGCGGTACATGCTTTAGATAGCAAAAAACGTACTGTCCTAAAGGAGACATCAGTCATAGTGCTTGAAATTGACTAGATCGCTGTCGATTTTATCTATAGTAATTGTCTGTCTGTCTGGTAATGTGTTCATTCGCAGTCAGGTATCACTAATATCGAATTGCATTTTAAGTCTATTGTGCTACACTATTGTCAAAAAAAATCTGTCACCCATAGCAATATCTATAATGTGCTAATTATCTGTTTTTTTCTTCTTTTGTTTTCGTCCAATGATATACAGTAACCATTGGGCTTATACATGCCAGTTAAGACTTCCATGGAATAAAGCTTGGACAACTTTTTGTTTGTCATCACTGGAGAATTCGGTTTCCCAGTAGACTAAGTAAGACACAGACGACTCATGATTGGAGATGAGGGAAAAAGTCATTGAGTGATTTGAGATAGAGCGTCGTATTAGAACGGACATGGGATTCAGATACAGTATGATCGAAATACAAAATTTAATACAGTCTAAATTGACGGACATTAGCTATTCATATCTCCTCTTGCTTTAACAAATTGCTTAAATTTTATTGAAAAGTGCATTAACCGTGTATAAACGGCATTTTGTGAGCTTAGACTATCCTAGGCTGTGGTGTTTAATACGCTGATGCAATTTTGATGCATTAGCAGGTAAAATTGTCTTAAGGGTTGATATAATCTCTTACAGTTACAGTTTTTATTTGGTACCTACGTGATATCACTTGACACTACATTGTTTGCTACGCGGTGAATCTGTCTTTTATTGGAGACAGATAAAGTGTTTTTTTTATAAACTGTCCATAACCACGTAGTGCCTGGCATACAGTTGTTGTTGAGAGAGGTACTATGTTTGTTAACATTCAACGGTACTGCCGAGATCTTTTCATTCAGGTGAATAAGTACATTACCAGAACGTCACTGGTCTGATTGAAGAATACAGTTAACAATGTGTGTCAAGGAGAGAGACAAGATGAACGTGAAGATTGCCAAATGTGGTCAGAAAACGACCATAAAGTGTAGAATTGAACTTTATACTTGGAATGACAGAAAACTGTGTGACAGTGTAACCCATACTTTATATGGGAATGAAGATAAGTTGTGGGAAAGTGGGAAAAAATGTCCCAGGACTTTCTTGTTTATTTTAAGGCCGTAGAATAGCATCAACATATATAAATTTAGCATTAACATTTATGTTAGTTGTTGTGATTTCATGATGCATATAAACAAGCAAACCTTTCCATTTGTAGCGGGCAAAAACGAATAGTGTGTCTCAAATGCAACTAAATTCATGATGATTATGCACATAACTGACTCTTGTGCCCAGATAATGACAATGCTTAACCCAAAGTGCGCAAAAAATACAACCATATTTTGAATGTCTACAGAATTTACTCCACGAGAAATCAAGAGACACTCTATGTCAAAAGGTAGACCTTGCGATCTATACCTTAAAAACCAAAGACCTTGAACAATATATATACACCCCTAAAACCATCATGAATAAATATTATCATTCAATATATAAAATTCGTTGTGTTTTTTTTTTTGGTTAGTATTTGAACGTATTTTGTCACATTTGTTACAAAAATGAAAACAGCGGTCTACAATTCCTGCAGCTGAACAGAACAGTCTTTCACCCAATGTATTTCCTAACGACAGCAATTACTGCTAAAGATTTGTTTCTCCACGTCTAATGACGTGATTAACACTGCTATGACAAGCTATATTTAAGATAATTCAGAAAACGCCTAATACTTTCGTAAATAGGGCTTATAAATAATGAATACTTGTCATCATGATAATTTGTATGTGTTTTGCCTCTTGTAGGTCGCTACTCAGCTTGCTATTGTTGCTGTTCTTCTTTTTCTTTGATGGGAGGGAGGGGGAGGGGTGTGTGTGTGTGGGGTGGGGGGGGGAGAGACGCTTATTACAAAATGTGAAGGCTCCTGCAACTCGAATCAGATCGGCCGGAAACTTGGCACGATTGCTCTTTATAATGTTGCACATCTTTTGAAGTACTCAGATTGTTTGCGTGACGTCATAGTACGTTTAAAATGGCGTAGATCTTCACTGTTCGTTCGCACTTTTTATATGAAACAGGCGTCTTGTAAATGACAAAGAATTAAAAGAATATTTTCTACATATAAAACTGTACATAGAAGTATAGTTCCTGATCAACGAAAACACAATGGAATTGTTGCTATCTAAATTAAAGTAAGAGGATTTTGTCAAATGCATAAAGCGAAGAATGGTAATAGCTGGGTTCGTCCATTACACGTATTTTCTCAGGGCCTTTGCTTTGTTGTCGCAGTCGACAACGATTGATCGCGAATCAACTGTATTGTAGCCTTTTTAAAAGCGTAGCATCAAGTTTTAAGCAGAATAAATAACTGATTATTAATTCTCACTACGTATATGCATGGTATTGTCACGGTTTCCTTCAGCTGTGAACTAACTACATGTTTTGAATAATGCTTGCGTGCGAGAGACAACTCTTCGACATATCAACACACACCACGTCAACCAATGACATTAAAAACGCTAAATTGAGACCCAGGATGCATCCAATTTAGTGTCCTCTGGACGTTGTTCTTAACAAAGCCAATTTGCAGCTCAGCACCAATTATCCAGCTCGTCTGATTTAGTACGTTCATCTATCTGATATAAGACGCTGATATAAATTGTATAGAGACTTATACGTGCATGTACGTACATATATATTTAGTCTTCAGCCTGTAACCCATAGGTCCGGGGTTCGAATCCCAGTTGAGGCAAGCACATTTTTAGCTGTTCATTTACAACAAAAATATATATTTGATGCTTATATGGATTTATGGAGTAGAAATGCGCGAGCGTTTCTTTATTAAAATGAAATAGTCTTTAATACTCCTGGAACATATATATAAAGAAACGTATTTATTGACTGGCACGCAAGCCTTTGTGGTGGTAGACTGTTAATTTCATTCCCGTATTAATGAGATTGGATTCAATGTTCCTCATTTAATTTCTCAGTGGACACCGTGCCACATGTTTAAGACAGCTATAACGTCTTCTTCATACTGAATAATTAACACAGAAAAGTGAAACGAGAAATGATCGACATGTATTGGCTCAGAAGTATAATTGCATCTAGGCATTTACAGTGGGACCAATTAATCATCAAACTCTCAGATCATGTAAAGAAAAGTATAGACTGGGAAAGTAAAGAATTATATTTGGCTAATTTGGCTGCCAGGCCTTGAATCACTTGAGCGTTGTTCATGACAGTATGGAAAATGATATACATAACAATATGTAATATATAATTGGTATATATAAAAAAAAAACAGCAATAAAAAGTCATTTAGCTTTTTATGTCGCTTGTGGCATCTTAATTAGACAAATCAATCACTCGCTATGCAAACCTGCATTAGACCAGATCTGCATAAGACCGGACCTGTATTAGACCAGATCTGTATTATGCCTATTAAAGACCTGTATGAGACCAGATCTATATTAGACCTAAGACCTGTATTAGACCAGATCTGTATTAGACCAGACCTGTATTAGACCAGATCTGTATTAGACCTAAGACCTGTATTAGACCAGATCTATATTAGACCAGACCTGTATTAGACCTAAGACCTGTATTAGACCAGACCTGTATGAGACCTGTATTAGACCAGATCTCTATTAGACCAGACCTGTATTAGACCTAAGACCTGTATTAGACCAGACCTGTATTAGACCTTATGGCACGACGCCCCGTAATTAATGACAATCACATGAATGTATTTGAACCGTGTCTATATAGGAGACAGACTGGCTGATTGCTCAAAATGGAAATGGAGGAGATAGACGGACAGACTGTTGTTCACGACTTGGTGCCGTATTCTGGCTTTAGTTTGTAAGTCTTATCCTAAAATAACCAAACTAAAATGGCTTATTTTGGATGATAGTTTGTACAAATATATAGCAGATCTCTGGGAGTCAGATTAGATTTTTAATATGTTTGTTCTAGTGGCGTAAATAACTCAGTATAATTAAGCTCTTTATCTATCTGTGGTGTTTAAAACACATTGGACGAGGAGCAGGTGTTGTCTGTAGCTGCTAGCATCTCAGATATCTCACAGCCTAGAGTTATTGTGCAGTTACAAAACAAAACACATGTAGACAGTTTATGTCTGGAGAGGCTTTGTGTGGCTCTCTGTCGGAGCTATTGGACACATCTATCTCTTCTGTAATCATCAACGTTTGACTTTATAGCAATACTGTGTAAAATGCCTGGAATTAGCTGAAGTGCAATGTCTGTATTCTCTCCGATATGAAGTTTAATAATGTCTGATAACAACAATATCTCCTAGTGAATATCTGCTCGCAAATACTCAGTTCATCGTTATGATATACAGGCCTTTTACACAGAGGACACATCAACAACAGCTGTTCAGGAACATTATTCATCCACCAGTCCATTTATAAATAACACTTCACTTGATGGTTTTGCCGATTTGTGTTGTTGGTTAATGCTTAATGTCGCTTAAGTGGACCGCCGTCATATAAATGAAATACCATTGAGCACGGTGTTAAGCACCAATAAATCAATGAATCAATCATATTTTTAAATGAACGAGTCTGTATTTTCCCTATAGTTAAATAGTATTAGCTTTTTCTCACTTATATATATTTAGAAACGTAATAGTTGAAGCATATTTTAAATTCTGCCTATTTTTATTATAATATTTGTTCACAATCTATTTTTGCATCGTCTGAATCATTTGCAATCTTAAGGCCGCAAAAGCATTAAATATCGAAACAACTGTGTCTAAAGTCAAATCGAATTGGTTCATTGGGTGCTAATTGTTATACCCCAGAGTGAAAGCAGTTAGATGTCATAGACTTCGTCATGTACTGAGAAAATACCGCCGTGATATGAGTCAAATAACCTTTAGTAAGGAAACAAAAAATAAATCAGTCTGCGCTACAGTTTAATGGGAAACAAGTGTAAAATAAAAACCTCAAGGATACGCTCATATATGTAACCAATCAGAAAAAAAAGCTGAGAGGGCGTTCATATCCTTGGACACTTCTTTAGTACACAGATTCAACAGTTCACTTTAGTTAAATCATAAATAAGTTTTAAAAATCGCCGTACAGAACGTGTATAGTGCACATCGTCTACATTGTTAATAAATGTTAAACTTTTATATTTGCCGCGTATGAAATTAATACTGTGTATGGACAATGCACAACACATACTGAATTAATGTCATGTTAATTCGCTCTTTAATCACCCTGTCGTATCGTTCAAATATTGAGAAAAAAAGTAAATTACGTTATAGCTTCTTGTGCTTGGAATCTGGGATGTAATGTATTTTTTTTTTCATTAGCACTGAATAGAGACTATCTTACAAATTGTGCAATCAGATAAAAATCGGTAAATCGTTTATGTGGAGCCGATGAACAAGCATTTTGTCTATTGATAATATTCCTCTGGTGAGCGTTGCACTCAAACAAAATTAAATGGATTAATATTTCAGAGTAAATAGAAAGAGAACCCTTCGTGGACCTAATCCATAGGGATATTCGTATGGGTAATGGGATTCACGGGGGACGTAGAGGCGTCAATCGTTTGCACGCTGGATGCATATTGTTACAGTCTAGAAATAGCGCAATATTTCAATTGCTGAACAAAAACAGGGGCACTCAAGGTAATTAAGATCACAGGTGATACCGATCAGGCTAATTTGTTATTCTCTCCGAAAGGTGGTTAACGTTCATCCACGCAAGTTTATGTGGCTTGAGAGAGTCACGTGATTTGTTGAAACAGGAAACTGCGTGTCTTTAACACGCTCTTCTTAAACGGGCACTATTCTTCATCCCCACAGTCCCCACCGCTCTCAAGTGATGTATAGTAAAGATCAATGTCTATCATAATCACTAATAAGTATAGTAAACAACCGTTGTGTAGTTACTAGTTATCCAAATTTACTCTGTGCTTATGTTTCATGTGCAAAGTAAACATAACAGAAATCTTGTCCACACATTCATTACAAAACCCTATTGCGATTAATGGTTAGGGTTAGGTTAAGTGATTTAACCTATTTTGGAAATGATTACTAGAATGTGTGGAGTGTAAATATAAATATTGATCTATACTGGCTTAATAAATGTCGATTCTTGTTCAATAATATTGATGCGTTTTATTACAAAGTATAGCACAATGTTTTGATGAGAATAAAACACTGGGTATTTTCTTGCCAAATGCTTCAAAGTTTCCTTGGTTACCAATCCCATGAAGAGGAGTTAACACGTTTGGCATGAAACACCCAATAAAACCACCTTTTCTTACCGACATTTTGTTGAATGGAGGCTAAAACAAAATCCGTAAGATCGATATTACAGCTAACAAAACTTGTTGTTAATACGCTAGGACTACCGATCAGATTTAAATTATCATATTTTCAAGAATAGTGAGACGTGGTTGGTGGGAGCTTTCTGTGTCAGGTGCTCTCTGAGCTAAGGGACAACAAGAAGCCGATCTATTTATTAACTATGTTGTCTTCGTATTAGCGTATCATTTAGGGGTAACTATTGAGTATTCGTGTGTGGATCAGTATATGGTAATCACATTCGTGTGTGTATCAGTATATGGTAATCACATTCGTGTCTGTATCAGTATATGGTAATCACATTCGTATGTGTATCAGTATATGGCAGTCACATTCGTGTGTGTATCGGTATATGATAATCACATTGGTGTGTGTATCAGTATATGGTAATCACATTCGTGTGTGTATCAGTATATGGTAATCACATTCGTGTGTGTATCAGTATATGATAATCACAGTCGTGTGCGTATCTGTATATGGTAATCACATTCGTTTGCGTATCTGTATACGCAAGTATGCGACACCTATCTGTTATCCACTTCACCCCATTTATAATTCTCATTTCCATTCTATATACTTAACCGTATAATCATCAGGAATATTGAGATAAAATCCAACTGCGCTTACCGACTCATGTCGCTTACATCCCCTGCCGTGGTTAAATCAGTTTATCTCTACCGATGTTCCTCTCACCAATTCGGTTAAGGATTTCGAGTTTAACCTCGTTTACACCAACAAATATTCACGTCTGAATTTTATTACTGTTCGCGTCCATGTCGATACACTTGGTTGGTGGGAGCTGTCTGTGTTGGGTGCTCTCTGAGCTAAGGGACAACAAGAAGCCGATCTATTTTATTGTCTATGTTGTCTTCAATTTGCCTTAATGTATACTCTGTGATTGTATCTAGTGATTATTTGTTGCCAGTGACGTGGAAGGTGGTTCCCATCATCTATTGGCCTTGCACGTCGATATATGAGTATAACAAGTACTACAGTGAGCGGGGCTCACTCTGACCTTGACCGTGTGGTCCCAACCTTGAGTGATGGTCGCGACACACCGTTATGCCAGGTGTAACAATCATGTAAAGTATTATGAAAAGCCATAAAGAAGTTAAGTAGATATAGTCCGGAACAGAAACAGATACCTGTTTTAACACACTGAGATATATGACCTTGACCTTGGGGTCACGACCGTGAGTGATGGTCGCGACACACCCTCATGTCATGTGTAACAAGTATTATGAAAATGCATACAGAAGTTCAGAAGAGATAGCCCGGAACAGATACTGATACCTGTAATAACAAAATGGAGATATATGACCTTGACCTTGGAGTCACGACCTAGAGTGATGGTCGAGACACACCCTCATGTCATGTCATGTCATGTGTATCAATCAGGTAAAGTATTATGAAAACCCATAAGTCCAGAAGATATAGCCCGGAACATATACATATACCTGTATTGACACATTGGATATATATAACCTTGACCCTTGGTTCTCGAATTTGAGTGACGGTCGCGACACACCCTTATGTCATGTGTAACAATCATGTAAAGTATTAAGATATAGCCCGGAACAGATACGTACTAACGGACGATGGACAGACGGACACGGTGAATACAGGAACAATATCATGGTACAAAAGTATAACCGAAATTAGAATTTAATTCACATCATAGATTTTAATGATTTTTTTAAATAAAGAGTAATTCAGTATAACTTCCTAAACTTTACTCTTACTCAAAAATTTTCCCTAAATATATTCATTAATTTATATTGTATGATAACCCGATTAAAATCAAATAAACCCAATGCAGAAAACAAGAAAGCTTACACATACCTGTATTGGTGAAACTGCCAGTTTAACATTGGTCATTTCCACATGAAGACACGCCCCCAATGAACAGATATTGTCAGATGTGGGAGGGCTGAACTTACTGCTAACAGCCACTGTACAGGATAAGTCTGTGGGTTTAACCATGAAATAACCACGCCTCATCTTGTGAAGGGAATACACAGAGACATTCGACAACTGGATATTCCAAGGTAACTTTTCACCTGAACAAAGATCAAAAGAGTTTATCCTAGAGCCTGTGTAATGCTACAAATACGATGAATATCATTTTGAGAGAATCCATCTATTCAGACAAATAGGACCTTCAAGTCTAGAGAGTGAATTTTGACAACAATAGACAACAATTATATTCATTGCGCAATACACCTTCGCGGGCTGAATAATGTTTTTCTCACAATTAAAAACTTTTTAGACAATTCTTTGTGTAACGGTCTGTATATTTTGTTGTAAAGTTTTGTGCTATCATGTCACTCATGGCTATAAAAAGATAAAGGATCATCTTACCTCCCAATGTCCCCTCTAACACCGGGATGGGTATCTCCTGTAATACTGACATAGGTTTGAAGGCACAACTCATGAGGCGTACATTAGGGAGGTTGATAACTAGGGTGTCAGGGAGGGTACCACTCCTAAACACCCCTCGTAGATTCTCTGCAATATCCATACTAGCATCCCCGACGACAACGGGAGACTTGGGCATAAAAACACACACAGAGGCCATGTTCACCTACAAATAATAAAAGAGGATGGCATGATTTTCTGCTTCTGGTATCAGAAACGAATCTCTAAGAAGAGTCTTCAGTGCTGGTCATCTAAAAGAGTGGACTATCTTGGCTCTCTTCAAAAGCCCAGTGGCTTATTTCACAAATACATCTGAATCGTTTTTTTTATTTTCTTTTAAAATTGACACATTAGAGATTTTCAAGGTACATGTACAGTGTATGTCTTCATCACACTGTTGAATCCCCAAATAAGCTCTTCTATTACTACTTATACTACTTGTACTATTATAATATATTTCTAAAGATAATCACAATGGCACAGGGAAGACGATTTATAAAAAAATCGATAGAGTCATTATAATATACTTATGTTTATACTAAAGTCTTATATTAGAATGGATATTTTTTGTTTTTTAAACTGAGACACTTGAGATGATTATCAAGATATGACGTCATCAGACTGTGGATCCCCAAATAAGTTATAAGATTAGATTATGAATTCAAATCTTTTCTCAAGCCAGAAATTGATTGATGTAATTGATCCCAGGTAGAGTTATAGATTGATTGGTGTTTAACGCCGTGCTCAAGAGCATTTTACATATACATGTATGATAGCAGTGTTCTCCACGAGTCAATATAGCTACACTAACACAACTACAAAATGTTAAGTGTTTGCAATGTTCTCCACGAGTCAATATAGCTACACTAACACAACTACAAAATGTTAAGTGTTTGCAATGTTCTCCACGAGTCAATATAGCTACACTAACACAACTACAAAATGTTAAGTGTTTGCAATGTTCTCCACGAGTCAA
>JAUELC010020189.1:0-13105 GCA_031471745.1 Cryptochiton stelleri
ATAAATATATACCTATGTAAGTCAAACCTTTCAACTGAGAAATCTGTCCAACATGTTACCCTCGAGCTGTGTCAATATACTGTGTTAATTTGATGCCATGTCGCAAAAATTGTTTTGACAAAAAATACGTTAAGGCCTGGGATTTGTTTTCCTGATATTAAATTTGCAAAGTGGTTGTACAGAGTTTCCTGTTAGCACACTGTCAATCAAAGATATCTGTTTTCTGAAAAGTGTAAATGAAAACAAGTCTCTTTAGTAACGACAGTAACAGCTGGGTGTGGATTATAAAGTTAAAGTGCACCAGTAACAACTTCAATTTAATACATGTCCCTTGGTGCGTTTGCACCGTAGGCCTATGCTCAATAGTCTTTTGATGTGATTAAAAATAAACAACATCTTTTAAATGTAAATCATCCACAAATGATCAGAATAAGACTCCAATACACCAATTAGAAATCTCTGGAATTTAAACTCCACTGAGATAAAAAAAAAAACAAAACAAAAAAAAAACGGTTTGCACCAGGTAATGAAATTTGTAAAAACTAAAAAAAGAATACATCCGGATCGTCACTAAGTATATTCCGGGGCGAATAACTACAAAATTTCAGCGTTATTAAATTGCTTATATTTTATTAACGCGTGCCTCCTTCCCTCAAATATATTGTTTAAAATAATTATATTTTTCCATTTTAACATTTATATTAATTTCATTGAGAAAAATGAAAATTTGGGAAATGAAATTGGTAAGAATACATCCGGGTCGTCACTATACTGTGGCCCATTCTACATGCAAATAAATAGGAAAATGGTCTTTTCAGTCTATTTTTGGTCTGAAATCATTGTACCTCATATCTGTGTCTTGTACAGAGACACAAACAATGTGGCACGTACAGTCCACCATACAGGTGGCTGAAACAAAATAATCCAAAATTCCCGCACACTCACGACAACATTTTATTAAACTGTTCTATATTGTCTATCTATACTCAGACACTTTTTTAATGTTTTCTTCCCGTTGAATGTCTAAGCTTATTGATTGGTCGAATTTATATCCACTGGAAATTAAAGAAACATATTGTACACACGTTCTATCTTGTTTTTTTTTTAAATTACTGAATATTCCATGCGCGAAAAAAAAATCATTTTTTTTATTTTTTTGAACAGCCCATAGGCTCTGGATGGAGGACTAATCAATAAACCATATATGTTTCGAAATTTGGCTTCCCCCGAATTTTTCTTCACGGCAAATATATGTGTGAAAATGTGTGAAAATGTCGTTTTGCATGCACGAATATTTCCTCCGATTTTGCCCGAATATATGGAGGACTTTTTGCCTCTGCTGTACAATCTATGGACATACCCGAACAAGTAATACATACTTGGGAAATCCTGCAAATAAAATCTAAAACACGAAATTCCTTGGTGCTTCTCTTATTGATATCATTTAATGCAAGCAATTTACTTGAAACTGTAAAATTACAAACGATATCAATTTATTAGAATACAAAAAATTCTTCTCGCAGTAACTGGTAATTTTCCAGAAATAAATCAGATGATAATTGACATGTGATACTAATCAATTTCATCGCTGTTTTCATTCTCTAATATTTGCAGTGATTTAATACGATTGTCAGCAGTGTGATAAATGATAATAAAAACGATTTTATCTGAATACAATTAGATGCTTTTCGTCCGTCTCCAAGTCTTGATTAAATCCAGTTTTGGACTGTAAAGAAACTAGCTGTTTTATTAGTTATTTCGAGTTATTCCTATCTATTTGTTGTATTTGACAAGATGCTTAGATCTCCACCTTAACTATTGGATAGATAAATACCGCGCATGCGCATCAATCTCTTTACAATATCCGGTTTGGAGTGATCGCTTTGAAATCTCTGTTTGATTGTCGTCTGCTTCATTCAAAGTTGCCAGCTGTCGCGCGCGATGTGGTTACATTTATTCCATTTGACACCGCGAAGCCTTATTGACAGATCTGTCAAGAATGAAACCGTCTGAGATAATGGAGTAAATTTCATAAGAATCAACCAGAAGGTGTCAGCCAGCCATTTAACTCAGCCCGATAATCAAAATGTGCCGATTAGAAGAACACAGTTCAACAGATCAAGCCCAGCCAAATTTTGGTTGATAGTTTGCAATATCCACGACTTTATTTCTGCCCGGGTAAAAACTATTAAGACACGCTGTTGTACAAGACTAATTGACTGCTCTACTCTCTTCGCAACATCAACGATTTCTTGTTTCCTATAAATTACCTTTATTTATATTAAGAAAAAAAAATACCCATGACCAACCGCTGCGTTGATAACCTTAGACGGAATGTATAGCAAGACACAAAGAAGCAATTGTAAACTCATTTATTTTATACATAGCATATTGCATTTCAAAGGTATTTATATTCATGTACAAATTGTTTTTGTTTGAATTTATTTTGTATATGGCTCGAATTCATAAGGAAATTATATCCCATTAATGCGATATAGG
The DNA here is from genome assembly GCA_031471745.1 of Cryptochiton stelleri. Taxonomy (NCBI): domain Eukaryota; kingdom Metazoa; phylum Mollusca; class Polyplacophora; order Chitonida; family Mopaliidae; genus Cryptochiton; species Cryptochiton stelleri. The sequence goes on from JAUELC010020189.1 coordinate 2,500, forward strand.
CGTTGAAACGTTATGCCGAAGATACAAAAGCTCAAAGGAAGGAAGTTTTCAAGATAATTATAATGGTGATCCTCCATATTATACATACCAGATAAATTTAGAATGCCTTTAAGGTAAGTGGCATAAAACGTATCAACATAACAAAGAAAACACAAAAAAGCATGACGCACATAATACAGCGCTAAATACAAAATGCAACACCATTATACCAGACTATCCACACAAATCCATACATTAGAAAACCATTCAGTATCCACACAATACATTACTATCCACAAAATACATTACTATCCACACAAAATATTACTATCCACAAAATATAACATTATCCACATTACACCACGTTACAAAAAAAAAAACTATCCACACAATATAACACTATCCACACCACACGACAGTATCCACACAATACAACACTTTCCACACCATACGACAGTATCCACACAATACAACATAATCCACATTACACCACGATACACAATAATACAATCCACACAATACAACACTGTCCACACTTTAAAACACTATCCACACATAAAAGACAGTATCCACACAATACAACATTATCCTCAAAATATTCGCAAAATAAAAAACCCCCCAACAATGCATAACTATCCCCACAATAACGCAATACACAACATGCACAATATACAGAAAACAACACACTGTGCGATACTGGCCGTCCAATGGCAACACTGTCCACGTAATGGCAACACTGTCCACATAATGGCAACACTATACCCACGCAATTCTTCCCTTTGGTCACAAAACTGTACTAAGACTGAGCTTGTCGCTCCATTATAAAATTGTGGCATGTAATATCAATTTTTTTTTATACATAAGTCTCGATACAGGAAATATTGTAATCTTAATACGTTTTTATTGAGAGAACTGTATTTTTCTACTTTTCTATGATGTTTTACTTCGTGTTCTTAAATTTCTTAACAGTATAATAGTGTTGGGTTAAACCGTTGACTGATCATCGATAGTGATCGGAGAGAACTGGGATCTGGCAGGTCTCACTGAGGATGTGTCATGAGCCGGACACAGACATCCTTCCAGTCATACCGTTGAATCAGCCTAGATTGGCACACAATACCACACTATCGACATATGTTTACCATGCCGCTAACAGAAAGTGCTTCTGCTGGCAACTTCCAAGACGTTTCTATTTGGTTGGAGTGAATTAAAATGACAGCGTTGACCAGAGAGGTTAACACACAGACAGACAGGCCAACGATAAAAACCTTTCAGTGGGACATCCACGTCTCTAAGTTGCCTGGGATATTCAGTAAGCCAGCAGTCAGATTTGTCCGCGGTTTCTGTTACACATACACCCCCACTTCAAACATTGATTAATGATATTAATTTGACCAGCCGCCATAAAGACATGTGTGTGGGTCGTCACTTTGTGACATTGCCCATATTTTAGCACTCTTATTTAGGGCATATCGAGAACCGGGATGATCCTTGTTTATCTTTTTCCATTTCAACATGGATAACTTTGCTTTAGGAATTAATTGCTGGTATCAACGTAGGATAACCTGGAAACGGGCGTCTATGACCGACAATGATCTGAGACCAATCCCCCCATAACCTTCCCAATTTCCTAGCTTGCCCTTCATGAATTAACGGGTAAGCTAGCCGTATAATGATCATGTTATTTACAGGGTAGAACATTGCGAGTTCAGTGGACCCCTCGTCGAGCTCATATTCTCTATATCACTGTGTTTAAGTCGTCAGTCTGCTTAAGGTCGTGTTGGGCTCATCAAATCAACCCTTTCTCAAACACTGTTGTGCGAAGATCTGCTACAGAAATCTAATAAACTCAGTTGATTTTTGACTCAATTACTATAAGTGGGAGAGTTAAGCGATCCTTCGACCCCTTCACTCGTCTCCAATCGTCAGCAGATTGGCCCGGTGCTATAAGATCCCACCCCAAGACGTCTTTTTATTCACAATTCCTGAGATCGATAGACCTTAGGGATGGAGATAATTTGATTAAAGTTAGCCCAAGGACTAGCAGCCTTTCTCGGAGTTATCAGGCAGAAAAACAGGCCCATGTCATGGACAGTAATCCCGCTTGTGTCTTCCTGAACTCACCAGGGAAATGCCTCGATGGAGAGAGACCCCGGCACCCGGGAGAACTCTTATTAAAGCTAATCTACTCTCTCATGACTTGTGTTGCTCTTTCTGAACTAACTAAAATAAACCTAATCACTAGTTCTGATTCTAGCGAGAGAAATTGAACCTGATTGTGGACAAAACCCGTCAGTAATGGAAACCTCTGGCGACATGCAGTAGATACCAATACTTTCCAGTGCTTTTGAGAAGCAGAATCTCTCCCGATGGTTCCCGGACAACATGCGACTACATGATGTTTGCTTAAGAAGTTGATCTGTTCAAATCAGCGAGTAGTGGTGAAGGTTTATTGTACGGAGTATCCAGCCATCCACACACACACATCTACTATCTTATTACAGAGAAAATACTTCGTAAAACTCTCCCAGGAGAAATCTATTAATGTTTTCATTCTTTTAATTTGAAATAACATGAAAGTGTTGGTCCATGCCATGCAAGAAGCAGAAGCGAAATTCGCGAATAAATGTATTTATGCTTGCTTTTCACATTTTCATATAGGATAATCGCCAGTGCACACTTTCAAGTTTGTTTGAAAATAGTTTATTAAAATATATTTAGCAGCAGAGGCACGTATGTGGATTCCGTAGATCGGCATGTCCGAATATCCCTCGGTTGTTTCCGGCTCCTGTCGTCTCCGTACACTATACCTCGGAGGGTGATCGGCGCAATAATACTACCGAAACATGTCTAATTTTAATCGCTAGATTCTGTTACCATAGTCGCGGATTCATACAAAAAAATCTTAGCAATCCAACGGGCATTGTAGCTTAAATAACATTTAAATAAAAGTTTTTTCCTTTTTTTCGCCAACAACTTGTTGCGTATCAAAAGTTGTTGTATATGTGTGTAATTTAAGGTTAATTCCGATCCGATGAAGTCATCTACTTAGACAAAAACAGCAACAAATGTCGAAGTAGATCTACAAGAGTTTTATCCCGTTGCCTAAATGACCTGCTTTACTGCCGAGATTTGCTTCACGAAGGGAAATGGTTGAGGAAGGCCGACTTGCTAGATCGGCCTTCCATATTCATTTATATGCAGCAGCGGCCTATTTTTTACCCAGTGTAGTCCCAGATCAAATTCCCATATTGGCAGTCTGTCCCTGGGGTTACAATTGATTGAGATTTCAACTTGATTCGCCGTTTAATACACTATTACTTGATTTATGCATAACAAGTTTCTACAAAATATGTTTGTTGCCAAATTTATTTTGGAAGATAGTTCGGTGTTTCGATTCATATTATTACTCATTTTCAAGGAATTATACAATAAATTAATTTATTTTCGAAGATAGTACGTTGTTTCAATTCATATGTATACACATCTTCAAGGACTTACACAATATATGAATTTATTTTCGAAGATAGAACGTTGTTTCAATTCATATGTATACACATCTTCAAGGACTTACCCAATATATGAATTTATTTTCGAAGATAGTAAGTTGTTTCAATTCATATTCATACCCATCTTCAAGGACTTATACAACAAATGAATTTATTTCCGAAGATAGTACGGTATTTCAATTCATATGCATACCCACCTTCAAAGACTTATACAATAAAAACATTTATTTTCGAAGATATAGTACGGTGTTTTGATTCATATTTATAGTCATCTTCAATGAATTATACAATAAATACATATATTTTCGAAGACAGTACGGTGTTTCGATTTATATATATTCGCATCTTCAAGGACTTATACAATAAATGAATTTATTTTCGAAGATAGTACGTTGTTTCAATTCATATGCATACCCATCTTCAAGGACTTATACAATACATGAATTTATTTTTGAAGATTGTACGGTGTTTCGATTCATATGTATATTGAACTTCAGCGACTTATACAATAAATTAATTTGTTTTCGAAGAGAGTAGGCCTTTGGTGTTTCGATTCATTTGTATACTGATCTTCAAGGACTTATACAATTCATTAATTTATTGTGGAAGATAGTACGGTTTTTAGATTCATATGTATACATATACACATCTTCAAAGACTTATGCAATAGATGGATTTATTTTCGAAGACAGTAGGCCTACATTGTCTCGATTCATATGTATACTCATCTACAAGGACTTATACAATAAATTAATTTATTTTCGAAGATAGTACGGTGTTTCAGTTCATATGCATACCCATCTTCAAGGACTTATACAATAAATTAATTTATTTTCGAAGTTAGTACCAGTACAGTGTTTCATTTCTAGTATAATTCCTTGAAGATGATTATAAGGTTACTGCCACTTGAATATTTTTAACACGCGTTCTATTGGATGTCCATGCGTTATCAATTATTCTTATATGTAAACGGTAAAGTACTGCGCCTTTTCACAATCATCATTACGTTAAGGATGATGAATAGCGTTATAGACAGGTCTACGTTTAACGGTTTTCGGGCCTGGGACTCCGCGGTCATAACAGCTGGACACACCACAGTGTAAAGAAAACACAAGGAGCGGTCAGCATGTGTTACCACCACTGGGCAAGATAAATACCCTTAACAGGCGGATTTTAAATTAGCCTCGGTCAATTACTGAGTCGACCAAACATAATTAGGTGAAATGAATCCTGCTCGTTTGATAGATCACATCACCAGTGTTTGTAAATTACTATAAGATGTGGCAGATAAAAACCGACAACTCATCTCTAAACCACTGTAATAGATCCCATCAAGTTGTATTGCGGTTCCTTAAAATAACACAAACAGTCCGGTTATCTCCCTTCCTGTCACTCTTCAATGTCTACCATGTGACAATTTGTATCTTTTTCTCGACGGATTCTTGTTTGTTTACAATTACCAATGTTTACTTTTCTGATCGTCTTGGTTACAGCCAAAGCTACACTAACTTTAAATATTCCAGAACGTTTTTTGATGATACGGTTAAATGATTCCCGTCAGATAGTCGGACCGTTTAGTGTAGATAAATACCGAAACACAATTCGGTTTTTAACAAACTCACCATTCTGCTGATACTTCTGCCTACGGTACTTCTGCCTACGGCTTTATTATTTCAACACACGTCTGCATACATTTTTTTCCCTCAGAATCATTAACTAGAAATGTTTATTTCTGTTAAGAAAAGTTAAAATGACGTAGCACTTAAATTTGAACTCTCTCACATTGGTTATTTGCAAATATTGATGAATTTGATCACCTACTATATATTCACCTAAGGAATACATTTCCTCTTTGAAATATGGTTGTGGGTGGTTGGCGGGAACTAGCTGTGCCTTGTTGCTCTCTGCGCTAAGAGGTAGGCCCTAACACTAAGCCGATCTGCTGTGGCGCATTTCACCGTAAACTTGCACACTCTGTCTTGCAATGTCATTGTCTGTTACCAGTGACGTCAATGGTGGTTCCCTTCTCCCATTGGACAAGCACGCCGTCAGATTAGTGACTGAGATAACTCTTAGTACGCGTAAAACCCCAATCATAAAAACACAAACAAAATATTAGCACAGTAACTCTGAGGTGGTTGTCTTAGGTTGGCATATTACTAGAGTCATTTCATCAGCAACAAAATTGACATGCTTAAACCCTCAACTTCCTTGTTCTGACAAAAAGTTTTCAATTTTCTCGATAGCCTTAATTGGGTGTTCTGTTAATCACCTTAAGCTGAAGGGAGGTGCTCATTGGGGCGGATATTAGACACCGGCGGACAATACTGGCTCTAAATTTCCGCACCCATTTCAATAATTGACATTTTCAGGCGGATGGAAAGCATTAGAATCTAGATCATTTGTCATAACAAGAAAATAATGTAATGTCTCAGAAGAGCGGAAAAATATTCACGTTTACAAAATTAGGCCTTTTATTCAATTTAGTATGTGGATTGCGGAGGTGGATTTAAGAAAGGAGCCCGCCTGTCACGGACGTGTTGGATTAGCGCTGATCTGTCCTAATAACAGTAAGCCCAACGACTGTCGACTCTAATTAGAAATAATGAGCGGCCACGGGAACAAAATGAAACAGATACCGTCCCGGGAAGGAAATGGCAAACCGAGCAATCAGTTAGGCGATAAAAGCTTCTAACATTTGTTGTTTTCTAACTGGTGCAGAGAGAAATAAAAGACACGTATTCAGACCACTCTCATAAGGGATTCATCAATTCTTATATCTCGGTACGCCATCCCTACAATCTGAAAATGAAAGGTGTTTTATACTTAAGCATGATTTATTGAACGATTGATTGGCGTGCAACGCCGTGCTGATTTTTTTCTCTCACTTATATGACGGTGGTGTACTCCGAATAGTGAAAGGCAAAACAACTCAACACGACCATACGGTGAAGTAAGATATATAAAGGATCTGTTGGAAAAATAATATTCCTCCACAACTCTGACAGAATAAATATACTTAAAAAACCTGTCCTTAGACAAAGGGTACTTTAAGCATGAACCATATAATCTACATACAATGGAAATAGCATGTTATGTAAAGCCAGGCAGGAGGACATAAACCACGATTATGCATATAGGCTTAAGTACTTCAGAAAGAAGTTGTTTAACATCAAGACTTTAATAATAGACCTAATCGAAAAGTGGTTAATATTCAAAGAAATTGCTTCGAATCAATAAAGTTGTTTACCATCATAGAAGTTGTTTATTTATCAAAAAACGTATTTTTAATCAAAGATGTTGTTTGAAATCATCTAGGTTATTTTTTTTAATCATAAAAGTTGTTAATAATCAAAGAAAATCAAATTAGTTGTATAATAAATGAGGTCGCTTTATAATAAATATTATTATAGAAGTTGTTTTTAATAAAGCAATTTGTTTTAAATTAAGAAGTTTTATCTGTAATCAAAAAAATTGAGTATAAAAAAAAGAAGTTGTTTGTAATCAAAGATACTATTGTCAATGAGAGTTCATTTCAATAAGTTCATATTTATTCTTATCAAAGAAGAGTTCGAATAATTAATACATCGAAGTGCCGACATTTCTGGATTAAACAAAACGAATGTATCGAGGTGCACACCTTTGTGGATTAAAACGAATACATCGAGGTGCCCACCGTTGTGGATTAAACAGAACGAATACATCGAGGTGCCCACCGTTGTGGATTAAACAGAACGAATACATCGAGGTGCCTACCTTTGTGGATTAAACAAAACGAATACATCGAAGTGCCCACATTTGTAGATAAAACAGAACGAACATATCGAGGTGGCCACATTTGTGGATTAAACATGCAGAACGAATACATCGAAATGCCCACTTTGTGGATTAAACAGAACGATATCGAGGTGCCCACCTTTGTTGATTTAACAAAACGAATATATCGAGGTGCCCACCGTTGTGGATTGAACAGAACGAATATATCGAGATGCCCACCTTTGTGGATTAAACAGAACGAATATATCGATGTGCCCACATTTGTGGATTAAACAGAACGAATATATCGACGTCCCCACCTTTGTGAATTTAACCGAACAAAAACATCGAGGTGCCCACCTTTGTGGATTAAACAGACCTAAAACATCGAGCTGCCCACCTTTGTGGATTAAACAGAACGAATATATCGAAGTGCCGACCTTTGTGGATTAAACAGAAAAAATATATCGAGGCGCCCACCTTTGTGGATTAAACAGAACGAATATATCGAGGTGCCCAGTTTTGAGAATTAAACAGAACGAATACATTGAGGTCCCCAGCTTTGTGGATTAATCAGAACGAATATAGAGCCGTGCCCACCTTTGTGGATGAAACAGAACGAAAACATCGAGGTGCCAACCTTTGTGGATTAAACAGACCGAAAACATCGGGGTGCCCACTTTTGTAGATTAAACAGAACGAATATATCGATGTGCCCACCATTTGTGGATTAAACAGAACGAATATATCGAGGTGCCCACCATTTGTGGATTAAACAGAACGAATATATCGAGGTGCCCACCATTTGTGGATTAAACAGAACGAATGTATCGAGGTGCCCACCATTTGTGGATTAAACAGAACGAATGTATCGAGGTGCCCACCATTTGTGGGTTAAACAGAACGAATGTATCGAGCCGCCCACCTTTGTGGATTAAACAGAACGAATATATCGAGGTGCCCACCATTTGTGGATTAAACAGAACGAATGTATCGAGCCGCCCACCTTTGTGGATTAAACAGAACAAATATATCGAGGTGCTCACCTTTGTGGATTAAAGAGAACGAACATATTGAGTTGCCCACTTTTGTGGATTAAACAGAACGAATACATCGAGGTGCCCACATTTGTGGATTAAACAAAACGAATTCATCGAGGTACCAACCTTTGTGGATTAAACAGAAAGAATATATCGAGGTACCCACATTTGTGGATTAGACAGAACAAATATATCAAGGCGCCCACCTTTGTGGATTGAACAGAACGAATACATCGAGGTGCTCACCTTTGTGGATTAAACAGAACGAAAATATCGAGGTGCCCACATTTGTGGATTAAAGAAAATTAATATATCGAGGTGCCCACCTTTGTGGATTAAACAGAACGAATACATCAAGGTGCCCACCTTTGTGGATTAAACAGAACGAATACATCGAGGTGCCCACCTTTTTGGATTAAACAGAACGAATATATCGAGGTGCCCAGCTTTGTGGATTAAACAAAACGAATATATCGAGGTGCCGTCCTTTGTGGATTAAACTGAACGAATATATCGAGGTGCCCACCTTTGTGGATTAAACAGAACGAATACATCGAGGTGCCCACCTTTGTGGATTAAACAGAACGAATATATCAAGGTGCCCAGCTTTGTGGATTAAACAAAACGAATATATCGAGGTGCCCACCTTTGTGGATTAAACAGAACGAATATATCGATGTGCCCACCGTTGTGGATTAAACAGAATTAATATATCGAGGTGCCCACCTTTGTGGATTAAACAGAATGAATATATCGAGGTGCCCACCTTTGTGGATTAAACAGAACAAATATATACGTGCCCAACTTTCTGGATTAAACAGAACGAACACATCGAGGTGCCCACCTTTGTGGATTAAACAGAACGAATATATCTACGTGCCCTCCTTTCTGGATTAAACAGAACGAATACATCGAGGTGCCCACCTTTGTGGATTAAACAGAACGAATACATGGAGGTGCACACCTTTGTGGATTAAACAAAACGAATACATCGAGGTGAACACATTTGTGGATTAAAACGAATACATCGAGGCGCCCGTCTTTGTTGAGTAAACAGAACGAATACATCGATATGCCCACTTTTGTGGATTAAACAGAACGGCTATTGAAAAAGTCTTATTTAGTCGAAACCAACAGGCGGATATGATGTTTATTAATAAACTTCTCTGGGAAACCACAACGGAACATTCTTTTATTTTATAGCAAATAGTGTGAAAAAAATGTGTAAAATTGTTTCATTAATTAGGCCAACGTGCAATTAGATAAATCGAAAACCCGTACTTATGCTTTATACAATGGTTATAGATATTTCCGGGAAGGTTTTCCAATGACTGCATTCGGAGATCGCGGGATGGTGTTTGCGAGGTTTCTTTCCTGTTTTCCACCAAACACCAGCAATGCAAAGTCGTCATATAAGTGGAATTTCCGGAAGTACGACCTTAAACACTAATCAATCAAACAAACAAACAAACAGATATATAGGGATCGAAATCTGCATGATGTTTCATTTGTTTTGGGTGGTGTTCCCGTATAGCCCTCTATATACTGTACATATCTGTCCATCAATTTCACACTCAGCAGAATTTCGCGTCAAGTCAAAGTCGTCTAATGCACGGTTTCTTGTCAATATGACTTTACTTGAGAAAGCCTGGACCGAGGCCCTATTCAGCCAGAGAAAAAGACAAATACAAAGGAGAGATGACAGCGAGAATCTGCTGAGACCGGCCCGGAAATGGAAACTTCTCTCTGCTGAATCGGTTCTGTTTAGCTTTCTGATCGACCCTGACACGTCAAAGTGCTGTCTTTCTTTCGATGTCATACACTGATATTTGGAATATGAATGGTTGACTCTTGTTCCTCAATACCACCATCTTGTTGCCGCCTTTCCTAAACTTGTAAAGCGAGCAGTCATACACAAAAATACGGTAAAGCAACACGGTTACAAGGGCATTAAAATCGATCCGCGCAAGAAAATATTTCCTGTTTTATTGCTTACTTTTCTCTAACGGAGATTGAACGTTGATTTGTCACCGGATAAAACTGAAACTTTTACAGGCAAGATTTCCATAAAGTCATCAACTAAAAAAACAGAGAGCACTTTAGTTTAGGAAGTTTAACTGGTTTTTCCCTGAAGTGGTCTTTTCAAAAGCGATCGTGTGACCACATTCATTACATCATTTTCTCATACCCACTTTTACTATCTTTATGCGGACAGTGAAAGTCATTGACAGATTGAACTAGTTTAAAATAATGTTATTACAACTAACACCAGAGTGTAATTGAGGCAAGGAACAACACACACACAGAACATAGAAAGCCTTG
>JAUELC010020300.1:0-13104 GCA_031471745.1 Cryptochiton stelleri
TCAATGCGCACTTCTGAAATCTTTCTCCAGTTTAGCGAAAATATTTACATTTTATTTTTCGGAAATATAACACAACTCAGATTTATGGGATAAATAGGATCTCAAATTCGAGACCCGGATATCAAATTTATGAAACTCGTGTAGTAATTTTCATTTATTCCTCGCCGGAGGTTTGGAATAAATGAAAACTACTACTCTCGTGTCATAAATTTGATATCCCCGGGTCTCTCATTAGAGATCCTCTATATATACATTCTGCTGTCACTTACAAGTGATAATGAATGGGAGCAAAGTCTAGTTCAGAAAACTTTGGTCTCGTAAATCGTGTAGAATCCTCTCAGGGAATATATCGATCCACGCAGGGAATAGTAACACATATACACAGTATCTATCTTCGGGAAGCTTGAAAGTTATATAGTCAGGTGCACTCCGGCAGCAATCCGTTAAATTGCAGATGAAGAAATAAATCCAGGTACAACCAAAACACAATGTCTGTATCGATCTCACTTCAGAAAACGTACATTCGCGTGCATAAAAGTTCCTCGATGGATAATAGTATTTAAATGTTTGTTGGACAGTGAAAGGCACAAAGTATAAACAGATATTACTGTGAGAAATCCAATATGGACATGTATACGTAATAAACTCGACTGTACACAACTTGAATAGATTTTAACAGTACATGTGTTCAGAAATTAAGTGCTCCAAAATAATATACTCCGATACATGTACTATGGTACTCTGTAAAAACAGGAAATAAGCTCCGTAAAAAATGGTTGGTCTGTTAAATATATATTGTGATAGAACTTTCCAGAGTATGGCATAATCTAAGAAGAAAAAAAGAAACACAATGCAGCAAACAATTATTGTCAACAAACTTCCCAAACAAAAGCCTTCCAGACCATTCTCTAGAAAAACAATTACAGAGCTGTGAGCTATATTCAGTAAATGATATGTGAAAGGCTTCTAGACCGTGCTACAAATTGAATAGCAATAGATGGGGTGTCCATGCAGTGACCAGCTCAGCAATAGAACTTGTTACTTAGCTGTCAATCAACAAACGGTGAAATGTATATACTGTTGAAATGCTTACACATAACACACCCACTCTTCAAGAAAAGAAAGTTTTTTTCTTAAAAGTTTCTTTGTAAGTATTACCAAAGTAATACTATTTTGAAATAAGATTACCATATATATATAATACACAATTTAGAACAATGATAACTATATTAAGATAGGAAATATCTTGCTGAAGTGTTATATATCAATATTATTTTAACATTTTAGTCTTAAATTCGTGATAAACAATCAGCAATGATGTTATCTTTAATGTGTCAAATGTCAATATTATACTCTTGCATCGGCAAACTCCATCTAAATAACCTCTGGTAATGCTAAAATTAATGACAAACATTCCTTTTCAATCGTGGAATAATTGCTGTAATACTGCACTGCCTTTTGCTATGTCACTAGCATCTACATCTAACTTGAATGGCAGGTTAAATCCCGGCGCTGAGAGCACTGGAACACTTTTCAGTATTGCTTTCAACTCATCAAATGAATTTTGACAGTCAATTGACCAGATTAAGTTTACAACTTTGTTGAGCCCATCCCGAGTGAATGGAACAGCCCGTTTATTTTTGTGCCAAAACTAGACAGTAGTTAGCGAATTACCTTACAGCTTCAAACCATCCCACATTTGTATATAGTGATCACAATTCTTTTGTCTTCTTTCAAAAACTAAAAGGTAAAATCCAGAGGTTACTAAGTTGGAGTTTGTTGAGGCAAGGGTATAATCTTCACATTAGACATAATAAAGGCAAATATAATATCATTGCTGATTGTCTATCACGAATTTAAGAACTATAGTCAATTTGCACAATCATTTTGATACATAGCACTTCAGCAAGATATTTCCCATCTCAATATAGCTATCATTGTTCTATATTGTTATACAAATGGTAGAATCGTCTAGACGCCTTGTATGCTACATATCATTTACTGTGTATAAATCACAGCTCTGAAATTGTTTTTCTACAGAATATTCCGGAATGATTTTGTTTGGGAATGTTTGTTGACAATAATTGTATGCTGCATTGTGAGATGATTCTATACTCTAGAAAGTTCTATCACATTATATATTGAGCAGACCAACCAGTTTTGACAAAGCTTTTTATGTGTGTTTACGGAGTACCGTACATGTATTGGAGCTTTTATTTCTGAGAACATGTACTCTTGAAATTTATTCAAGTTCTATGCAGTCTAGTTTGTTACCGGATCGTATTATATCCATGTTGGATTTCTAACAGTAATTTGTTTTTATATTTTGTGCCTCTCACTGTCCAAGAGATATTTAAAAACTTGTATAGAGTGAATGTATGTTTTCTGAAATGAGATCGATACAGATACTGTGTTATTGTGTTACTTGGATTTATTTATACATGTGCGGTTTAACGGACTGTTACTGGAGTTTACCTGTCCATATAGAGTTCTAGATTCCCGGAGATAGTATTAACTGCGTGGATCGATATATTCCCTGAGAGGATTCTGCAACATCCAGGACCAGAGTTTTATTTTGTGAATTGGACTTTGCCCCCATTCATTAATACCTGTAAGTAACAAACACACTGTATATATTTGAATATATTATTACTTGTTGTTGTATTATTATCGTATTTCTTTTATAATAAATATTGTTAATGTTATATAAAATTTGCTAGTCTTTTATTTTTCTTTGCGGTCAATTTCATTAGTTTAATAATTCCGAAATTGTATCGTAACAGGGTAAACCAAATAATGTGCTTCAATAATAGATTTGATTGTAATATAACGTAATGGAATGGCATCAGGAAAGCGTACACATGTACACATAATAGTTAACATGTACTGATTTTCTGACCTAGTTTTAGGTAAAGGATCTACAAGGCAATCAGTACTCTTCTGAAAGGTTCCTCAAAAGCAGGTATTGGCTTTAATGGAGCTTTAGGAATAGTTTCGTTAGCTTTCCCTTCAATCTGACATGTATGACAGGATTTACAAGGCTTTGGAATGACAATTTGATGTTTAACTGATCAAACGTCATCTACTGAAACTTCATGAAGTTGCCACTTACGCATATGTATGTCATTACAGAAATGATTTTCACTTATTTCAGTTTCATTAACTGCTTTGTTAAATAAAGATGAAATTTCTGAATCGTTGTGTTGCTGAGTAATGAGCTGTGTTTTTTTTTTAAGTTTCATTACATTTACTTTGAGTTTGGCTGGAGGGCATATCAGAATATAAGGGTTCATCGGTATTGACTAACTGTGTAAGAAATGTGTCAGATAAGTCTACAGCCGTGGTGTTTTTATTTTCAGTTTCATTTTTCTGACACATGTTTTTAGATATAGCCCTGGTATCTGTACATAATGGATATAAATCGGGTATTTCCTGTTCAATGCGATTAGGTTTATATTCTGAGCTACGCCTATCAGTTACGTGTGGATTTACAGTAACTTTATCCCCTGCTAAATCATTTCCCAACAACACTCTTCTTAAGCGTACATTAAACATACCAGTCACAAGTATTACCTGATATATTATATGAGACTCGATTATTTTACCATTTGTTCAGGAAATCCACAGGCTTCCACAGTGTTATATTAGAATACTTGAAGGATAGATGTGTTCTATCTACGGTCAGTAAACATACAGATATTGCTTCAGTATATTTGAATATTGCACTCAATTTGCACTCTGAACTATCATGCATTAACAACACTTAATATTAATATTTATTTTTCATCAGGAAAAATAAATCATCCTTATTTGTCATATGGGGAGCGACACAGATTGTTGAAAATTGCCATTAAATATCTGAGAGGCACATGATGACTACTTACATGATGCCAAGTTGATTACCAAACGAAAGTCTGGAAGTTGGAACAATCGCTGCCATACTTGTTCTATATATTATTTACCTGTTCTAATAGGACATGGGAAATATGTGAGGAAGGACCGAAAGACTGAACTTATTAGATCACTGCTTGAAAAATAGAAGTCATATACCGTGCCTTTGACCCAGTGTTAAATTACCCTTTCCTCTTTTGCTATTGAAGTCAACAGTGTTAATCTATATGACTGGAACGGATGCATGCAATTGTCAGTGGTGTGAGATCGGGTATTCGGGTCGTTTTCAGGGATTAAGAGGATAATAAGTGAAGTATGGTTAACACCAATACAGGTACTGTGAACATCCTGGTAGGAAATGAGAGTAGTCGTAACGAGTCACATGTAAAAAATGATGAAGATATTGGTGACAATGTTGTGGTGATTGTTTTATGTCAGTATGTCTTAATAGTATCGTGTGTAATGTTGTTCTGATCATCACAGTTTTAAGACAAATGGTTCTGCGGACCTCTCCGACATATATTCTACTCTTCAGTCTGGTTACAAGTGATCTTTTACTGCTGTTTGTGGTTGTCTTCAACACTGTATATGATCTACGAGGATACGGATTACTGAATGACATGTCCTGTATGCTAATAGGCTATATGATTAGTGTCAGCCAAATTCATCTCCTCGTGTTTTCCCTTATAATTCCGACTCGACAAATATGAACTAGAGTAAATGTAACCTACAAGAGAACAGTTTTTGTTTGGTTATATGGTTGGTGTGTTCTCTTAGTTCTGTCATGACTGTTTTACCTGATGAGTTACCGTGGGTTCAGAACTAGCGCAAATGAAGCAATCAGAATTAGTCATTCCACTCTGATGAAGATACTAATATGACGATAATATTTCTGGTGACCAAGCTAGCTATATTTGGCATATTGACCGGCTTACATGTGGCCTAGGTTAGATGCAACGTTTTCCAAAACAAATAACACTGTCATTTGGCCAGGCGCTGAAAGATTGTTGTTCACAAATAGTGCAGCCAATCCTATTACGTATTTCTTTTCTTCCGGAGTATTCACTGCTGTTGTAACCGGTTGAGATAACGTGGAGTAGTTGTTAATTAAGGGATCTTCTTCTAGCGATGGTATGAATAACAATTTAAAGTATGCAATTGATTAATGGTGTCGAAATTTCTATTTGAAGTGATGCATCAAACAGTTCTGCGCTGGCACTCATTGAAACTTTTGTACACGCCTTTAACGGTCATCTAGCAATGAAGAGATCCAGTCAAGTTTTCAAATCAAGTCTTTAAAGTCTGTGGAATTATTTTACTATCAGTCCCACCTGCAAATAGTCGTTTGGTGGTAATTTCAGGTCAAATCGTTGATAATTGGCAAAATAAAAATTATTTGATGGCGAAATACCCTTGATAACGACGTTAAACACCAATCAACATCTTTGAAAAAATTTTCGTCTCTGGCCTACTGAGACCATATTGACATATGCAAGTCATCGCAGATTAGGAATCGCGTTATTCAACATTAGTGGTATTATACAGATGCAGTAACACAGACCGCGAGTAGTTTTATTGCGATCCTCATATTCATATATTGTACCTATGTCTGCAGCTAGTTTTCGGACAACATGAGACGCATTTGCTGGATTGTTATGCAAATAAACTGCTGCCATTAAGGTTAGATTCTGAAGCAAAATAAGAAAAAACGCAATTCATGGTATACGGTAAGTAAGTAAGAAGATCAGCAATGGATAGATTGTTACATAGACGCTGAAGTACAACATTATGTTGTACACAACAGAAAATATGGGGATACATATTTTAAAGGAAAAGTTTTCTCAAGGCATCGTTTTTCTATGGTTAAGAAATCAGAAGTGGAAAACATTGTGATTCAACTGACCGTTTAACATGATGAACAGACGGTTAACTTAAAAATTTGTAAAAACAACTAACTATAAAGCAAAACTTGTACTGAAAAAGAAAATAGTTACATAATACAAAATGTTTTTTTTTTTTATACGCCCGTCATTTGACGAGACAAATTATGGTATGGGATTGTCCGTTCGCCTGGTTGGCTGGCTGACTTGCTAACCGTCTATTTGTCCGTCTGTCCACTCATTGGTTTCCAGCTGTTATCTTGAAATCCGATTATCGGATCCTTATCAAACTTGGTAAAAGTATTCCATGTGGCAAGATGTCACATGGGAGAGTTAAGTGTGTAATACACCTTGTCCGTCCATCTGTTTGTGTGTTCGTCCGTCGAGATTTTGGATTCCAGCCATTAACTTGAAAATCGCTTATGGGATTGAGTTTGGCATAAGTCCGCCTACAGGAAATTTGGCTTCCAACTGTTAACTTGAAATCCGATTATCGGATCCTTAACAAACTTGGTAAAAGTATTCCATGTGGCAGATGTCGCATGGTTGAATTTGGTGTGTGTGAACGCCTTGTCCGTCCGTCTGTGTTTCCGTCAACTTCTTGGTTTCTGGCCATTAACTTGAAATTCGCTTTTCGGACTCTTGGAATAAAACTTGGTAGGAATATTTCATGTGGCAGGAAGTCGCATTGGATTGAGTTTGGCATATGACCGTATACAGGTGGTGCCACCTGGTGACAAAGTCTTAAAGGGGTTTCCAGCGGTTAACTTTAAATCTGATTATCGGATTCTTATCAAACTTGGTAAAAGTATTCTATGTGACAAGATGTCGCATGAGAATGAGTTTGGTCTGTGTACGCCAGCTGGTGGATAAGATTTAGAATAAACTGTGTGTCAAGCAGTTAACTTCAAAACTGATCAAAAGATTATAATTAAACTTTGTACAAATAATCCATGAAGCAAGTTATTGTATGGTATCGAGCTTGGCGTATGTAAGCCTACATGTGCCAAGAAGTCGCATGGAATTGAGTTTGGTGTTTGTCCGCCTACAAGTAGTTTCCTCCACCAACGATCAATCAAATTGACATGAATTTAGATAGCTAATGATCACAACATGATTTTTTTTCCGGGCGTATATTGCGACCCGTTTGGACTCTTGCTTTTGGAGTGATAACCATCTGTCACATTTCTTTGTTGTGAGAGATCCAAAAGGTTTGAGATGGTTGAGTCGAGAGGGACTCAATTTCACCTCAGAAACTAAATTCTTAAGTAAATCCAGAGCGTGAGTTAATAGGGAGCGCTCCCTAAAGTGGATCCCCAATGGCATTTTATTGTTGTGAAACATCCATCCAAAATTCCCGTGCCATGTGAAACAGGACATCCCACTGAACCTGGGATTTGTTGGGGGTTTGTGAAAAGTAAAAAACAGACTGGGTCAATACCTAATAATATGGCAAATGGTGAAAGTGAACCAACTGACACATCCGAGATAGCAAACATGTTCAATCCTTTTTTTGAGTTTGTTTTTACTGACGAGACTGTTCATGCTTTCCCACATTAGAAAATGCTTCAAATATTGATTCATTGTGTCAAATATCTGTAACATATTCTGAGGTTCA
Organism: Cryptochiton stelleri; assembly: GCA_031471745.1. NCBI lineage: Eukaryota > Metazoa > Mollusca > Polyplacophora > Chitonida > Mopaliidae > Cryptochiton > Cryptochiton stelleri. The sequence continues at coordinate 7,390 of JAUELC010020300.1, forward strand.
TGAAGCTTTGTCGTCATTAAATCCTTATAAATCATCTGGGTATGACAACATATCAGGTGTTTTCTTGAAAGAATGTGCAGATCAGTTGTATAAACCATTTTGTAAATTGTTTAACTTATCATTACAACTGGGCGAATTTCCAACTATTCTGAAACATTCCAACATGGTACCAATCTTTAAATCTGGTAACCCCCACAATGTTAAAAAGTATCGACCTGTTTCAATGTTACCGATTATTGGTAAGGTTTTTGAATCTGTTGTGAGTAAATACTTTAGAAATTTTATTAACGGTACTATTTGCGAAGAACAGCATGGGTTTTACGCCCAATCGGTCAACTGTAACAAATTTAGCATGCTTCACTGATAACATCACCACAGCAATAGATAACAATTTGCAAGTACATGCTTTATACATGGATTTTCGAAAAGCATTTGACACGGTATCCCATGACCTTTTGGTGTATACCTTAAGACCACAGGGGGTGAGTGGTAACATGCTAGAATGGTTTCGGTCTTATTCGTCACATAGAAACCAAAGAGTTATTGCGAATAATATAGCATCCGAGTGGTGCAAGGTCACATCAGGTGTGCCCCAGGGCTCGATTATAGGGCCATCATTGTTTTTACTCTTTATTAATGATTTACCTTCTCTACTCCGCCACTCATACTGTTTAATGTTTGCAGATGATGCAAACTTGTGTAAGTCTGTGTCTTCAACAGAAGATTGTGTATTGCTTTAACGTGACTTAAATTCTGTTTTCGAGTGGTGTGAGAAATTGAGATTAGGGAAATTTTGTTCAAAATGTATGCATATTAATTTTACATCTAAGATGAAGCTTCTTCAATTCACATATACACTCGGTGATCTCCCTTTGGGGAATGTTGAAGACGTGAAGGATATCGGCGTATTTCTCACATATTACCTGAACTACAAGTCCCACATTAACAACATTGTTTGTAAAGCTATTAAAATTTCCGGTTTCATTCGTCGTTCGTGCAGCCAATTCACACATATATCTGTACTCAAGAAGCTTTATGTATCCATGGTGAGAACCAGACTGGAATATTGTTGTGAGATATGGCCTCCCCATCAGTCTAATTATACATGTATTAACCAACTAGAAAGACTACAGAAGAAGTTCATAAAGTTTTTTTTATGTTTTAAATCAAGCATTATGTACAGCAACGACAACTATTTGGATTTATGTAAAGCTTTTAACTTACCTCCTCTTATCAGGCGACGAAGTTTTCATGACTTGGTATTTCTACATCGTTGTGTAAATAGCAGTTTTAATTGTACATATCTCATAGGTTGTATTGGGTGGTATGCACCAATCAGATGTTTAAGGGTTAAACGGCCGTTTTATCCAAAATATAAGAAAATTTACTAAGGATCCATTCTTTATTACCAAGGTGTCAAAACTTTTTTTTAAAAAATCACACCTCGCTGAATATTTGTATTAGTTTGGTGTCGTGAAATCTTATATACTCAATTATCAGGATATGTTTTATTTATTTTTTAGTATTTTATATGTCATCAGTTTATATTTTTCAATTGTAAATAGCAGCTTTAATTTTTACAAACATGTTTTACATATTGTTGTTAAATAATGTTATATATGTTATCATCACTGTAATTAATCATGGTATGCCTGTTGTGATTGAAATGAATAAATAAAATAAAATAAAAAAAAAAATAAATGAACAGTAGGCTAAATAAATTTTGCTTAAAAAACTTGGGACCCACAAACCTCAGATGATCTAAAAGATTTATCTCCCATGCCAAAAATGACCTGCATAACGACCGAGACTATAGTTTCACGAAGGGAAATGGCTGAGGAAGCTGACTTGTGAAAGTGCAACCTTGCATCTAAAGGGAGACAATAAGTACCGTGGACTCCTGTATTTGCACTAAAAAACATATGAAATGAACAATGTATGTAATTTGTTCGTCAACAGATCTACAATAGACATGTTTAGGATTAAGGCCGTGTACAAAATTATAACCTACATGTACGTTCTGTAAAAAATAGTTTGCGGGACCTTGTTACACAGACATCGAGACAATTTTATTGAAACAATCGTACAAACTGAGAAGGTAGGTGTTGGGCTTTTATGTCGCGTTTCACACTAGGCATGTCGCGTTTCACACTAGGTTCAGCAATTAAGTGCTTTATTAGAATATAATTTGTTTAATGGCTAAACAGACTTTTATGAACGAGTTATCAGCATTTGAAATGGAACAGGACCATCATTGCAACATCCAAAGTAAAATTGTTTTTCTTCACTTGCAATTGATCCTCCTGGGAAGACAGTACTTACTGTAGACATAATAGATGTACTATCCAGTGTTCTAGTGATGGTATTCATAGGGAGCATTTAGGTTACGGCTAATAACCGGTGTGTTAAGTTACCGTGAAAAGCTACTTAAGTCTATACACATTGTAATGGCTGTGGCTTCATCACGAACGTGTACTCGAATCAACCATTATCAACGGTTTGGGGGCCGTTGTTTTCGATTTTGTCCTTATCGCCTGGTCCAAAATTAGAGGACATATATGTAACAGGTCGATCACGGCAACTACCCGAGAGAGTTTTATGTCTCGCCAATGTTTAGGAGTGAGTTATGGGACCACCTGACACTTAAACATTAATGATTGATTTAAATTTTGAAATAAATACAGTTTACACGAACCAAAGATAAATTACGGATAAATTCGCCCCTGGACAAGAGCCAATTCGGGTAACCAATATATATACAGTTAGACATGATTGATGTGTGTGACTGTGTGTGTATGATTTGTCTAATCCCGATGAGAGAATCGAACCAAACGGTCATGTATCATTGTCAATAAAACCAGATAAACGAACACCGGGAATTCAACTAAGGTACCATTGTCACTGATAGATTCAATGACATTAACCAGTCATTCATCAATTGAAGTCACAAATGATTCAGATGAGAACAACTTTATCTGGGCCATTCCATTGAAAATAGGAAACTGTTTTCTCCAGTGTTTGACTTGACACGTATGCGTTATAATATCATCGTTTCCCACAAATAAGGATAATTTGACAAAAATATCGAGCAGCCCTGGTGTTGGTCCCGTGGTCGATATTATATGGTGGACGAGACATGCAGCCTTTTAGATATCCTCCTCCAAAAAGATGGCCAATGCCTTTGGGACCAAGATGGTTGTGATTTCTGGCAATGTAACTCTGCTGTGTCGTGTAGAAGGGATTAACAGATTAGTGACCTTTTTAATATGTGGAAACGTAAATATAGCTGATAGCTGATACTTGTAAAGCGGTTTATCTGACCTTCCATGAAGGGAACAAGGTCAGTGTTAAGAGCTTTGGACAGTACAAATTTCATAAATATCGAAATAACGATGGCTTGTTGTGATATTAAATATGTTTTACCTGCCACTATATTTAAAAGTAATGCTTAACCACAGGTATTAAATCTGTAAAACCTGTGGTCTCAAAATGACACAAATAGTATTATCAGATGGGTGCAATTTGCCATTCTCAGTCATATGCCTTTTGATTTGCTTAAAGTCTGATGGGTGATCTAGGAGAATCTGACGATTTCAGTCTACACGATTTGTTGCAGACTTAGTTGCGTGAATGGAAAAAGTGTCTGTTATCCCATTCATACTACTTTAATTCCTCTTGCTCCTACCCCTCTGCAGGTGTTTCCTCAGTGTACTGTATTGTGAATAACAGTCTACCGGCACATGTTTCGTTTTTGGAGCTCTTTTGTGTTTTGAGGTTCGAATGCTAGAATATTCCAGTTATTTTCATCGGATTTCACGTCAAACGAATAGCTGATCTTTCACTGCTTTCAACCAGTCACAAACTGCAGATATCACTGTCTTTTTACCACTTCCAGTTAACCAACCATTAAGATTTCGAAATAAAGCACCCGTATTATTTTACTTTAGAGTCTGATTGGAGTTGTCTGTGGGTTATCTGGCTATATATTTCTTTTCCGAAAGAAAGGGTACAGCACAGTAAAAAGACTATAGACTGGCAGATCGACATGAGGAACATTGTTGGACCATCGTCTACTCGTACATCAGGTACACCAGACACAAGATCGACGACGGCATCTCACAGTATGGCATCGTGTCGTGTACAGAGTGAAATTAGTTCTCATTCAGAAATCATATAACTTTGATTTTTAGTGACTTTCAAATGAACATTGATATCATGTCGCACGCTAGCGAAACTCCTCAGGGAACTGATAGTGTCAACTCCGCATGTCTACGTACACATACGGAAAAAGGCGCTGGTCTATATGAACAATTAAAACAGACTCATATCAATAATATTGAAACCGCATGGAACGTTATACAAGAACACACAAAAAGTGTTACGTAACAATCTCTTTCATTGGGCGGTTTGTACCATACGCAAATTGAACTCAACAAGGTATTTGAACATTACAACATTTTATCCAGCGGATATACAGACTTCCTCAAACAAACTCACACGTCGGATAGTATTAAGGATCTAGGGTTACATTCCCACACAACGTCCCAACGTGAAAACATATTTAAAAACGCCTATGAAAAACTGTGTGAACATATACAAAGAGACATAGACAGTCGTCATGTATGTCTATGAGATCGGGGCGAAGTGTTTAAAGCCGTTCTCAAAATACTGACGCTTCGGTATGAGTTCAGTTTTGGCACAACAGAAAGCTAAAGCTGAAGCAGCAAGGGCTAAGCTCATGTACGCGAGTAAAGGAGCGGAAATGAAAAAACAACAGGCTAAAATCGCTGAACAACAGCAGCTATATGTCGCACAGACCCTTCGTAAACAGGAGGAATTAGCAGCTGATTTAGAACTACCCCATTCTCAAGACATAGCAGCTGAGACGGAAGCCGAAGCAAAGGCTTTAGAATACAAGAGCAATGCTTCATTTCATGAGGATTCTCCACCTATTAATTTGCCACAGGAGAACGCCGTCGACAGAACTGAACAATATGTAAAAAAAAATCACGAGGTATATATATCTAAACCAGCAACTCACAATCAGTTACCGAACACTTCTGTTTTAAATCCAGATGCGTTGCCTTATCAACCGACAGAGCAAAAGCCCGTAAATGTGTCGACGTGTAACCTCATAGATAACAGGCCCAACGATCACGTGACATCTGACATTGGTCAATATTTGTTTAGGAAAGACCTGTTATTCTCAAGACTCAATGTTTTTGATGATCATCCTGGAAACTACGCCAGTTGGAAAGCCAGTTTTTTAAATGTCGTGCGCGAGTCAAAGCTGAACGCATCGGAGGAAATAGACTTACTTATTAAGTGGTTAGGCCCCTCCTCAACGAAGCATGCTCTTAGTGTGCGGGCGTCAAACGTCACAAACCCAGATAGGGGTTTATATCTGATATGGGAGCGGCTAGATGAACGTTTTGGTGCATCAGAACTCATTGAAAGTGAATTGAAGCGTAAATTAGAACCATTCCCTAAACTCGGTAACAAAGACAATAAACAACTGCACGAACTGTGTGATATAGTTACAGAAATCCAACCAATCAATGATCAGGGAAAATATGCTGCACTTGTCTCGTATTTCGAGAAATTAGCCTCACTAAAAATGATCCGAGTTTTGTTTACAAGACTTCAACGGTTTCACAAAAGAAAGAAACCATCAGTAAAACTGCCAATCCAAGGGCAAACATTTACACAAAGAAA
>JAUELC010020409.1:0-13099 GCA_031471745.1 Cryptochiton stelleri
CTCCAAAAAGCTGTTCTTATATTGCTTCAATGCCGTATATGGGACATTCTATCTACCATGTATAACAGTTAGGTCTCATGCATGCAGTAAGAAAATGTGATAGTAATTAACCTGTGCGGAGATTCAGAAACAGACAGGTAACAGATTCACTGTATATCTCTGCCAATCAGACATACTGTCTAGTGTGTGTAACAGCTAGTTGTCATATTTAGAACCAGTGGAGAGATAGACAGGTAATACATGTATCAATATCTACATCAATACACCTGTTATAACCTGTCTTTAAGATGTACCACAGCAATTTATTATTTAGTTGTGCATATACCTCCTGACAGGTAACACTATTCATAAACATGTGTGCAATCAGCAGATATAGGAAGGTATTCACCATATTTGTGATAGTATTTTTTTCTTCACCTATGCAGAAAATCATTTCATTTAGAGGAGAAACATGACATACCCATGAGACCTGGTAGGTTAGGCCAATAAACATGTACAATCTGAATGTATTTAACGCTTCTCCTTAATATATGTGTATTTATTAAGTGTTGGAAAAAATTCCTTTGTTTCTGGCAGATATAGTCTTATGATTGCAACCTTTTCTACTCCACATGGACAATACTTCATCAAAATGGCATTTTTAGCCCTATGTTATTTATTTGAATGCATGTATTTAACCTGTTGACAATGCTCACACCTTGTTCTTCACTGACAGTTTGCTCATGTGAACTTTACACTATGGTGGTCTGTAATCAGAGCTGCCTGGCCAATGAGCGTTGAACAAACAGCTCTCATCTGGTAGTGATAAGTTAGCATTTTGGTCACCTATGGTCAGCTCTCAAGGGGTAGATAGAGCAGTCTCTCCCCAGCTGTCACACCAGTGACATGCACGGATTATAATCTGGGCTCCAACCTCTAATGATTTTTACCTACGTCTTAACTTACCTCAGTCGAACGATTGGAATTTAAATCAAGGTATGAGTTTATTATATATTTTTGTTCTGGTGCTCTCAGATCACACAACACGATGTCTACCTGTTGTGGTGTCAATGTATTATGTCCTGTGCATGTCTTGTATCTTGTCATTGTTGTCAGTGGGGTGGTTTCCCCCAAGTATTGGGCTGGCACACTGTCATATGAGTGAAATAACCATAAGTATGGATTAAAACTCCAATCAAACAAACAAGTCTGGTATCTCTTTATCAATGGATATGCAAGTTTTAGATGTGTTTTGAACAGAGACACAGTGTAGTTTTGTTACTGATTTATTGGTGAAATGTTTTCCTAAATAATTTATGTGTCGTTTAGAAAGTGACTGAACAGTATTTTACTATTTTTGGACAGCACTCTCAGTTAGTAGAGGTACCGAAAGGATGGATGACTGAGTGTTCTCAGTGGTCCGCATTTACTGCCAGCAATTTGGTGCCTGATTATATGTGTCATGGGTTTGATTATGATGGTATCAGCATGCAAAACTTACTCAACTAGTCTTTGTTCTTACTAAGAGAGTGTTGTCTCCAAAAATAACATAAATACTGTAAATGTCTTCGTATCCTTCCCAAGAATGCAGTCTTTGTATGTATATGTGTACAGTGCACTACTTATTATAGAATGTCAGCTTGTAGACAAGTCACTTTGACATTGCAATCAGCACCTGGCAGAAATCTAATCCAGGTAACGAATAGATTTACAAGTATTGATAGAATTTACAAAAACAGTATGCTCCATATAATACATATATAGATTGTCATTGATTTTTTACATACTGTTCAAACTTTCCTTGACATTGTATTGATTTTGCTGTCAAATACGCCACGAGCTGTAAATTTCTTGCTAACACAGTTGTTGGTTGCTCATTTGTATGTACTGTTAAATGACACTCAATGGTTCTTGTATTGCAAGGGATTTCACAAAGATCCTGATTTTACTAGATGGCAGCATGAAACCGTTTGTTGTGGCGATTTGAAGCATCATATTTGTCTTGTCCTGTTCGTACAACTTCTTGTCCCGTCCGTAATGTTTTTTGTCCCGTCCGGGCTGTTTCTTGTCCCGTCCATAGTGCTTCTTGTTCTGTACGTAGTGTTTCTTGTCCTCTTCTTAGTGTTTCTTGTCCTGTCCGTAGTGTTTCTTGTCCTGTCCGTAGTGTTTCTTGTCCTGTCCGTAGTGTTTCTTGTCATGTCCGTAGTGTTTCTTGTCCGTTCTCCTGTCCTAAGCGTTTCTTCTCCTCTGTTTGTAGTGTTTATTGTCCTGTCTGTGATGTTTCTTGTCCTGTCCGTAGTGTTTCTTGTCATTGGTTTGATGCGGAGGTTTCCTTCACCCATTCGACTGGCATGCCATCATATCAGTGAATAACCTGAAGTATGGCTGAAAATAACGAGCAAACAATCAAGGTCCAGTTTATGTGTTATACACAATATAGTCTTAAATACAGGGATATTTGTTTAACTTTGCTCTTATGCATACGTTGTACTGTAGAGGAAACTCTCAAGGCAGGCAGCTAATGAACATTCTCACTACTTCCTTCACCGCAAGTGAAGCTATCAGCCTATCGCCTGAGCAAACCGCCACTGTGTCCGTATCACGTGCATAATCAAAATGACTGTTGCTACGTGATACATACGCCGACGTGTTTCTATTGGTCAGTTACTTTTTCTAGCTCAGCTGTCAGCTTGCTATGTCTGCAAATGGTGAGTTTTTAATCTTCAAGGCAGAAGATATCAAACACAAAGATATTTTCCTCACAGCCTCTGGAGGCCGAAATTTTACTGAAACTTCAGCAGACACATGAAAAACAGTTGAGCTACCAGCTTCACGATACAAGGTAGCTCAGCCCATTCTTCTTGTGTGCAGGAGGCTTAACGTGTGTATGAAGATAGTTGTGGAACTGTTGGATTTTTTTTATTTGAACAGTACTCCAACAAATTAAATCAAATAGGTGTAAAAAAAGTGTCAGAATTTGATTTGACAGAGGGTCATTGAATTTGACCTTTTGATATTACACAGACTTTCAATCTGTCATATAGTCAAAAGCTATGAATTACAGTACTGTATTAGAGACATTAGCAAATCTTTTAAGTTAATTAAACATTTCTCCAGGCCATTAGTTACTTAGAAAGTAAATTAATGTCACATATGGTCAGTAGAATGGACCATTGTTTACCAATTCTGATAAAGACAAAAGGGGAGTTTAGTTCATCATGAGATTAGCTGAAGGCTAATAGAGAAGGATGATCTCAAGTCATGAAGCTTTATACAATAGTTAGGAATGCGCAACGACATGTCCATTTTAAAACAACATTCTTTGTTTGTTTGAAAACTTCAAGTGATTTTCTATCTCGGTAATCTAAGTTGTATTCTGCTATTGTTAGGAGTCTAAATGAGAGTGTTGCCTAAGGGTAACTCCAGGTAAGGGGTTTAATAGCTCACCTGAGGCAATCAGAACCAAGTAAACTGTCTTTAACTAAGGTAAATAACTTAATCTTTACACTATTTTCCTGACTTTATAAACCTGTAAGATCCATGTTTACCGTCTTTTTTACGCTGTTGTAGATGGGGGTCCAAAGGTCGGTCAGTTTGCTGTTGTTCCTCTTCTTGTTATAACAACTCACGGGTGGTTGGAGGGAGCTTCGTGTTGCCCAGGTGCTCTCAGAGCAAAGGGCAACTAGAAGCTGTTGTAGTGTCCTGTTATGTCCTGTGATTGTCTTGTATCTTGTCATTGTTTGTTGCCAGTGGCATCGGGGGTGGTTTCCTTCACCCATTGGGCTGGCACGCCGTCATATAAGTGAAATAACCGTAAGTACGGCGCAAAACCTCAATCAAACAAACCTTTTGTTCTGTCATTTGAGTGAAATAACCTTTTAAAAGTAAAATGTTAAAACCCAATCAAACAAAAATACAAAGTTAGCTATAGGTAACAACAGACTATAGTTGCCTCCAGCGCTCCATTCCTCAGCAGTAATGTACAAATTGGATAAGTGGTGTCTGTGAAGATATTCTCATATTACAAAATAAACTTACATGTAGACTGATTCTTCTAGTAATACCCAAAGCAAACAGATGCCATGTAATTGACAGTAAACCCTTACGATTTATGAGTCTTAGTATTTCCCCAAACTCCATGTATCTTCTTGAACCGTCTGGCACAAGAACGCTCTCCTAGGTGCCGTCTTAGAATCACATCTGTTTTCAACAAGATATAAACATATCATAGCCACAGGATGGAAATGATAGCTACATGAACAAGTGAAATCTGGCTTCAAATGGTTGTTCTTCAAATTCTGTGAGGCCACAGTGCCAGGATTATGGTATGATTCATTTTCTTTAGCTTTTTGCGGGCGGTTGGAGGGAGCTTCACACTAACCCTGGAAATTTTCCAAAATATTATCAGGATTTTCACCAATTGCAGGTGCTTAATTTAAAATCCCAGCTTAGCAGCCTGTATGTAGACCAATAAAATATTCAATTTAATGAAACACTATCCATAATTCACCATTTCCCAGATGTTTCAATTATTTTCAAAAGCCCAGTTGTTTTTTTCTATATATACATGTAGGCCCCCAAAATTAAAATCCTGAATATTGGCCAGGGGTGCTTTGCATTATACATGTGCACATTAACCTGACTCGGGACAGCTCATTACTTAATCATTGTCCACTGTCCACTGGATGCTTCAGCGTTTTGGGTAAGCAGAGCAATTTTGGATCCTTTTCCCCAGTTACTATATAAAATCTTTGAGGCACTGGTTCCGAGAGGATATATGTGTACAATGCAACATTTTCGCAAAATTAAGTCTGAAACCTTCAGGAAACTGAATTGTTATAATTTAGGCCAAAGTGTAGATTCAGTACCATGGGTCAAATGCAGTTATGTCCAGGTGCTCTATCAACATGTATATGGACCCGCGCCGTGGCTCAGTGGTTAGCGTGTCTGACTTCTGATCCTCCTCCAATGTACCGTAAGGGTTCGAAACCCCTTGTCGACCACAGGTATATGACGGAGTCACATGAGGTGACTCCGGCTATAGCGGGTGGTGGTTTTTACAAGGTTTTCCACCGTATTAAGTAAGGCATAGTAGGAAGTGGAAAATCCATCGTCATATAAGTGAAATGCACTTGAGAGTGATGTCAAACACCAATCAAACAAACAAACAGTCTATCTATATGCAAGGGGTAAGTGGTTGGTGAGAGCTGCTTATGTCCGGGTGCTACGAGTTGTTAAAAGGCAACACCTAGCTGATCTGTTTTGGCGTAATAATGGCTCTGATGCTGTTAATTTTTGTATTGGTGCACCATCATGACCACTTTTTACATCCTATGCTTGTCTCGTATCTTGTAATTGTCTGTTGTGAGTGAGGGTGCAACAGGTGGTTTCCTTCACCAAATGTGCTGGCATACTGTCAGTGAAATAACCTTAAGTACAATGTTAACCCCAAAGCAAACAAACTAACACAATGACATGTGCTGGGAGGTTGTGGACCTGAGGCAATGGCGTTACTTCTCCATGTATTTGTTTGTGTCTATAAAGAACCTGATGACTGTATTTAGTGCTTAAGCGTGTGTAGAAAAACACAACTTTTCCATTTTACTTCCAACTGTTTACATGCCCTTAAGCTAGGTTTTTGCTAAGTGCTTCCTGTAACATACATCAACTGTCTATGTTGGTTTTGTTTTTACAGGTATCCAACAATATGTTTTTTATATTACTTCTTACTAATATACCACTCCTACATGTGTTCACCAAGCTGTGACAGAGTTCCGATTCAAAAACCAATAAAGACAATTTAAAAAACCGTCAAGGGTTTTCCGGAACTCCCCTATCCAGAGTACCTAGTGTGTGGTGGGAGCTTCCTGTGCTCTGGTGCTCCCTGAGACTAGGTACAACACAAAGCCCACTTGTTGTGGTGTCTTGCATTGTGAATGGGCACACTTTTGTCTTAGTACTCTATGTTTTGGAGGCAGCTTCCTGCTGCCCTCAGTGCTAAAGGGCAACAAGAAGCTGTTGTGGCGTCCTGCTATGTCCTGTGATTGATTGTTTCTTGCCAGTGCAACAGGGGTGGTTTCCTTCACCCATTGGGCTGGCACGCCGTCATATGAGTGAAATACATGTAACCTTAAGTACGGCCGGTGGTTGGTGGGAGCTTCGTGTTGCCCTGGTGCTCTCAGAGCTAAGGGGCAACAAGAAGCTGTGGTGTTCTGTTATGTCCTGTGATTGCTTGTATCTTGTCATTGTTTGTTGCCAGTGGCGTCGGGGGTGGTTTCATTCACCCATTGGGCTGGCACGCTGTCATATAAGTGAAATAACCTTAAGTACGGCGTAAAACCCCAATCAAACAAACTCTATGGTAAGTTTTTTTTCTCACAAGAAATTTTCGTAAATTTTGGGGTATTTCTTACTCTTAATGGACAGTTTAAAGGTACGGTTTAGTTATGTTTTGTTTACTGACAGAAAACAATTGATACACATGTCGGTTTAGTATATGTTCATGAAGTCAGTCGGAGAAAAGCGGGATTTTGCCAGCGTTGGCTAAATAAATCAACTGTTTTTTTTTAAATAATATCGTTCGTGGAAAGGGTGCAAAAAAACCTCCTGCAGTTTGATATATACAGTATTTACATGTGTACACTTTGCCTGTGGCCCCAAACATTAGGCCCCCCCCCCCCCCCCCCCCGAAAACTACATTTATGGTAATGTGCGCATCAGCGGTTCCTCAAGCATCACATTTTTGGCTGGGCAGACAGTGGAGATGCTCCAAATAATGAAATTATTAACTGGGTACACTGCGGCGGTGTGAAAATCCTCACTGGACACGCCCATTCTTTTAATGTTCAAATGATTGAATGGTGTGGAAGACTTGTATTTATCATTTACTGTGTAAAGATCACAGCTCTGTAATTGTTTTCTTTCTAAATAATGAGCTACAACGCCCTTGTGGGCAAAGTTTGTTGACACTGATTGTTTGCTGCATGGTAAGCGAAATGTTCAGTACATATGCACTTCTAACCGCAGATGTGTTTAAACTTATAGTCGCCTTGTCGGTTCCATTAACATATCTTAATCGCATTGTGAATGCAATGTTTTCGGTTGGAAAGTAAATGTATAATCAGCAAATATTGTGGAAATTGGATTATGGCGTAGCTCATTTATGTGCCGGAGAGCAATCGTCGCCTAAATACCCGGGAGATATCTGTTTGAGTTAGACCAAACACCCTAATAAGACTGATGCAATCAAGTCACCGTTTCAATACCTTGTCGGTGTATTAATAGGTGTTTCGTTATCCATATTGTGCAGGAAACGGCTTAGCAGTACCTATATGTCCTTTCAAAAGTCGAAACAAAGGAATGTTAGTCACAAATGCAACGGTTGCAGCATTACTTAGTGATAACTGTCATTTCCGTATATGTTCGGCTGAATGCCGAGAAAGCAAAGTTAAGATAGTTAAATTGGTCTTATGTCATTGTGTATGACTTTGACTGGGAAGAGTCTAATAACGTATTGTCCTAGATTGGCCGTTATGCCCAGTCCCATCCGGTTCGGCTCATTGGTGGCTGCTGCATGAACCGCTAACCGGTAGTGTTACGCTCCGAGACACCAAATCGCGATACCAACAGGGAATTTCCAGTCTTGCCAAGAACATCTATCTCGTGTGACACATGTTACAGACGCATTCCCGTCTTGGGAAGAATTTCGCTTTAAACGTTTGGTTGTGACGTAAGGTCCGACTCAAACTGCTTGCATGTCATATGAGGAGTTGGAAAGCTTGTCAAAGCATATGGTTTCATCAGGTTCGTTTTACAGGTCCGTCCTCATAAGCCTTGGGGCTGCGTCTCCAATAAGAATATCAATCTTATCACATCTAGGCGGCTACAGATTTTCTTATTTTACTCCGGCTGCACACCAAACTCCAAGGCCTTTCAGATTGAAGGCAAACAGTGCCTATCAATTATGGCTTTAGTGGGACTAGCAACCTCGAGGCGGTCTCCCGATGTCTCCCGGAAGGGAGATAAATACTATAACTAAACAAGGGATAATCTCTATAATATTGCAGATCAATAGAGTTGATATAACAAAGCCTCCGATTATTTTCATGAATGCTGGAGAATATTCTAGCTACAGATTTTAACAGATTTGTTTTCAGTCTATTCCATATTCTGCATAGCCTAAGAGATTTGTCTATATAAATCGACCATACAATGGAGAACAACAACAATCTTAAAAGACGATAACTGGGAGAGTGTTTAACAACAGATAAATAGGGAAGCCTGTGAGTATAACGTTTTAAAAAATCAACAACAAAAAATCGTCAGAATACTTACTGATATTGATCAAATTTTAAATTCTGGAAAGATAGACGTAGTTAGAAAGCCAAATAATCAAAGAAGTACAAACGCACGCGTACCGTATTATCCGCCCAACTGCACACTGAATATTATTTAAAATCAGGAAAAATAATTGTTAATAAAGTGATATCCGACTTTCCCCCAATTTTTTAAAATCAATCTTCAGGATTTCGTGCAATTTTGTTTTATATGTCGGGATAAGGTTGCAGCTTAATCGGCTTTTGAAGGCTCAATAAACTATCGTATGCTTATAATCAGTGTTCCGACCTCTCGATCTTCACGGAGACATGAATTGATAAATTGAGATAACGCGAGCCCCCGTTCTGACCTCCGATCCATCGAGGAAAACTTGTTACAAAATCTCTATGAAATACGAGAACACTATAGAAGCATATAAATCCGAATTTATTTTCATTACGGCAATATTTTAGTTTAAATACTGTAATCTTTGTTGAGCTGTTTTGTCTTTTTTTGTGAAAAAAATAAAATAAAGGACAATGCAATCAGAATTTAGATAACAATGGATATAACCTATGTGCTCTATTAAATATAGCGTTTGATTTTTTGTTTTGTACTGGAGATCATGAAAGCAAATTTTGTTTTACCTGTTACAATATGTCAGCAATCGAAACGAGTTATCATGGTACATCCATTTCGATACCATTCCCATTGCTTAAATGTTATCACAGCTTATTTTTTGAAAATATAGCATTGTTAACAATTTTATATTATGTCCTCACTGCTGTATAGATGCGAAGAAATGGGAGTTTAAAAGAAACATGCAAAATAAAAAGTGTGTAGCCCCTTTTCGAGGATATTGAATAGAAGTCCACCAAGTTTGCAAGTGGTCAGTCCAACCGTTGCCTAGAAATTGCCCGATCGTAAAATAATCAATAACAAATGTAATCATACAAATACGAATCCGTTTGAAATAGCTATAAATATCGATATTTTTAATATTACTATTGTTATTTATTATGCCATGTCCTGCCAATTTCTAATAACAACACGACTGAGAATGTTTCTGTTATTCGATTGGAGCTATATTTCAATCGAGAATTACTGTATGACTCCCTTCATCCCAATATCGTTTCTATTCTCACTCGCTGTATGAATGCAATTATAGGATTCGCTCAACATAGTCGTTTATTTTGTTATATAAGTATGGAGCCATTTTCAGCCATAGTTGGCTGTTTATGTTTTCCTAATATCGTATGTTAATTCACAGATTTTCTGATCTCCTGGTCTTGGACGTGAAATGAATTGATCAATTGAGTTATAAAAGACACCAAGTCTAGCATCAAATCGATTGAGATAAATCTGCTACAAAAGCATTGTAAACTGCCAACAGAAGCAACATTGTTTGTCTATTGCTACCACAGCATTATAATGAAGTACAGTTTATACGAAAAATAAGGCTATGTCGGAAAGTATGCATATATGACCATATTAGAGTGTATTGTTTGATTTGTGTTTTATGTCGTATTTTAGATTTAAAATTTAAAAGTTCACCGTGATCTTCAATGTCATTGGTAAAGTTTCCTAACACGGTATATTTGAGGTCTACAGACGATCTCCAACCTATTATATGCGTGGCACATTGTGTTTGTTTGTTTGATTGAGGTTTTATGCCGTACTTAATGCTATGTCATACATATAGGTGAAGGAAACCACTCCCGACGCCACTGGTTACAATCAGTGACAAGATATAAGACAACTACACGATATAACAGGACACCACAACAGCTTCATGTTGCCCCTTGGCCCTTATAGCACCAGGGAAACAGGAAGCTTTATCCAACCGCCCGCGCGGTACATTAAAGTGTGTTGAGCAGTCCATTGCACAACCGACTGAGCCAGGGTGCGACAGAAGGATATATTGACATAGCCTGTGCTAGAGAGTTACAGTAAGGTTTCATTTAGAGATAGAGATGCCCAATCAAAGCCCACCGTGAAAAATCATGATTTTGGATTCACGATCGTATCGCAGAATGTCTGTCATCGCTACTCTAACAAGGACAGTTTGAAGTGAATTAAATTGTTCACCAGAATAAACAGTAGTAAACCGGAATATAAGATGACGACAGTAAAACTTCTGACAACTTGTGTTGTCACATGATAAGATTTTTTTTCGTAAAAAAATAAGCGAATGGTAAATGATTAATTAAATTGGTATTAACATTTCAATATTTACCATTTTAAGAATTTATAAAAATCAATACAAAACATTCTGATGAATGGACTTTTATTCCACCAGATTTATTCACGCGATTTTCATGACCGTATTTATATTGTTAATGTCTGGGGACATTTTCAGCCACAATTGGATTTTCTGGGATTTTGATTAAATTGACGTATTAACATCAAACTCTTTTTCTGGATAACCACTTCTTTTTTTTGTAATAGAACACAGCGTTTCAAATTTGTTAGCCTATGTCTAAATGTCGTTTAAATCGTATCAATTGACGCATGTTTACAATCAGATGTGCATATCCCAAGCGTGACGCGAATATCTGAAGTGAGCTATGTTTGGGAAAATTTTCAGCCTCGGTCTAGTTTTCATTGCTTTTCTTTTCAATGACGTATGCTTGTAATCAGTTTTCAAGACCTGCCGATCTTATGCTTGATATAATTCGCTAAATTGAGGTCACGTGACTGTGCTGAATCGTAGGAATTTTTAGGCTCAGTTGGATTTTTAAGGTTTTTGTTTTACAATCAGTTTTTCAGACCTATTGATCCTAAACGTGGCATGAATAGCTGAATTGAGCTAATATGGCAGCCAAATCCATGGATCGAGGAAAATTTGGTGCGCATGCGTACCAAATACGGAAACGGATAGTAATGAGAACAATATAGCTTGTGTATACACCGTTATTTAAATGATATATCTCTCGCTATGTACAATACAATATAGAAATATAGAAAAATTATAAACGGTTTAATTTTTTTCAAACCAATTGAACTAATGTAAAACCTTTATAGACCCAATTTGAATATTCACTAAACTGAGTTGCGAAATAATGCTCGGAAGGCTCTTTGCAATGACGCGAATTTTTAGTTGGTCTCAAACTACTTGACAACTGTGTTTGTATGTTTTTGACGTCTCTTCCAAAAAAACGGACAACAGATATCGACTTAAGTGTTAAAGGTTTTTTGCCATTTTTTACATCTTTTCACAGCAGAGGTTTTTTTTATTTTTTTTTTGTTTAAAGTTGTGTAATGTCGGGAGCATCATTCCTTGGATTGCATTGGAATTGGTATAACGCTGATGTGAACATTATAACAGCAGTTGTAAAAGCACATTTCAAAATGTATTTTAAAAAATGGGATGCGAGATAGACCTCCAAAATATATTGACCTGTTGAAGTTCAATCTAACAAAAGAAGTTTGTATGGAGCTGTCAACAACCGTTTTTCTATCCCAGAAGTTCAAATATTTACCGCTCAAAGAGTAATTTTAATCTGCCATGGACTATCGGATTTCAGCGGGAAATCTATAACTATTTCCTTATTATTAGTGGAAATTATATTGCGAATGCAGAATGACTACATGATCATGGCTGTGTTCCATCGAGGATTTCATCGACTCTTTTTGAAAAAAAGTCTGAATTGTGGGATAAAGCAATGATCGAGGACACCTAAAAAAAAAGATACTTTGACTGCTAAATATCTTTCCCCAGAAGTCTTCAATGGGTATCTTGCCAATTGACGTTTGATCCTCTACAAATTTGTTAGCTAACAATATTGTAGTCAGCCTGATGGGTAGTTTTTACCATTAAGCAAACAAGTAGTAGAAAGTGTTTGCATTTTTAAAACATGTGTAAATGTTCAATTCTTCGCGTAGAAAAACGAAAGAAAGATGAATCTGTTCTATTAAAAGTCTTTCAATGTATTTACAATTTATCCTAACCAATTCTAGTGGAACTGTTTAAATGTCCAGGGGACACATTTTTATATTAGCAGTATACACATTTATATCAAACATAAATTTCAACATTTCTAAACTGAAATGGAATATCGAATTTCACAAATAACACATGATTTATTTGTGTCCGTTTTAAGGGTTTATTTAATGAAACATGGGTCATTGAATTTATAATATAACTGAACCAATTCTGGTGCGACTTTTTACAATTGCAATGGGCACAATTCAAAACTAGCATAATACACCTGTTGATCACAACAATACCTTTTAACATATTTAAACTGACATGGGATATCCGATTTCAGAATAAATTAAGTGTTTGTTTTTGTAAATTTTAAGACTGTCCTTTTCAATAAATCATAGTTCATTCCCAACTTTTTATTGCCAATGCGTTATTGACATTCATTTTCAAAATTGGGAAAAAAAATAATTAATTTATTGTACAATTAAACAACAGCAAACATTACATGGCCATTGTTTTCAGATGTTGTTTTCGGTGAGAATGAAATGAAACACTACTAGATTATTGTAGAAAATACATTCATGGCCTTAGTATGTGGAGCATGGGTTGCAGCCCGTATTTCGCGCCGAGTATATTTTGAAAAATTTAGAAAGTGAGTTTAGAGATGGCAGAGATAGTTTACTTTAGGATTTCGTCCAGTGTTGCATCTAAAAGTAACGAAGTTCAAGTCAAATGTCACTTTATTTTGTAGAAATTTGGACAGATATTTTGACAGTTATAGCCGGCTTGTGACAGACTGCCTTAAGAAGTGTGACATGTTGTAGCAATATATTATTTATCCTGTCAAACTCAATTCTATAAAAACACTGTTCAGAG
>JAUELC010020518.1:0-13098 GCA_031471745.1 Cryptochiton stelleri
AGATAAGGAAAGTAAGTCAAGATTGATATGCCAGTGCAAGTTTTTCAAATTCCTGTGGCAGTGTGATTTATCTTTGAAAATATATTGGGGTTTAACAACATATCAAATTACCCGACTATCGCAATAGTTTCTTGCCCAAAATTGGACCATCGATAGTTGTAATGTCTATCATAAGTCTATCACAACTTATCACAATAGTTGTTCCAAAAATGAATAACTATGACAATAGTTGATCCAACTATCGGTAGTTAGAAGCTTTTCATAGAAACAATAAATGGGAGCTTAAATTCATGTATTCTGTCATCAAGGCTCATCATTTTATGAAATAAAGTCAAACTTTCAGACAATCTGCTGAGCAATTTGCATATATTTAGAATGTTTTACATTTTTAGTTGTATCTTTATTGAACAATTTGCTTCAGTAGTTTATTTGCTCTAGTTTTCTGTATTATAGTAACTATCTCAATACTATCATAATGGTATACTAACTATTGCAATACTCTCGCAACACTGGTTTCAACTATTGCAAGAGGATCACAATAAACGTTTAAATACTGTTGCAATAGTCGTTTTAGCTCCAAAAGTCACCCCTAAAAATATGTTTGTTTGTTTGTGTTATTGGGGTTTTACGCCGTACTTAAGGTTAATTCACTAATATGACGGCGTGCCAGCCCAATGGGTGAAGGAAACCACACGCGACGCCACTGGCAACAAACAATGACAATATACAAGACAATCACTGGACGCCATAACAGCTTCTTGTTGCCCCTTAGCTCTGAGAGCACCAGAGCAACACGAAGCTCCCTCCAGCCGCCTGCTAAAAATATATGTATCAAATCAAAGAAGGACCACTCCACAAATAAATGGTGTATGTGAAAAAGGATTGTGCACCAGGGCAACACGAAGCTCCCACCAACCACCCGCAAGGTTTTCTGTAACCATTCCAGTCATTCTTTTGTATTGGGGGTACAATAATGCAAATACCTGTTCCTTCCACAGGATATGCGAATTTGTGGAGAACACCAAATTCTATTGGTTGGGAATAATTTGGAACATCCAATAGGGTCCTTCCTTTCAACTCCATATTTTCGACCTATAAATATGAACAAATTGAATTGTTTTGGTTACCAAAAAAAGATTGTTTGTTTGTTTGACTGGTGTTTAACGTCGCACTGAAGATTATTTCACTTGTATGACGACATATTATTCACTTCTTACTTTGTCTTGCTTAATACGGTGGGAAATAAAGCGGAAACCTCGTGAAGTTCCTTATCAGCATAGACTAGGCCAGGTCACCAAGAGTCATCATATGGGTGAAATAAGTATAGAATTGGTATGCTTGTTAGATTGAGGTTTTACACAGGTTATTTCACTAATATGGCGGCGTACCAGCTCAACGGTTGTAAGAACCACAAACAATCTCACTCCCCCGGCAACAAACAATGGCAAGATTAAAGACAAGCACAGGCTGCTATATATGGTGCAGGGAGAGAAATAGTGCAAATCAACAGTGAAAGACTCAGACACCACAACTAATAAGCTTGGTGTCGTTCCTTATCCAGAGAGCACCAGGGCACAAGATCGATTGATTAATTGGGGTTTTACGCCGTTCTTAAGGTTATTTTACTCATATGACGGCGTGCTAGCCCAATGGGTGAAGGAAACCACCACCGACGCAATTGGCAACAAACAATGACAAGATACAAGACAATAACAGGAAGCCACAACAGATTCGTGTTTCCCCTTCGCTCCGAGAGCACCAAGGCAACACAAAGCTCGCTCCAACCGCCCGTCTAGTCTCGGCAAATAATAGGGTAAGTATTCTGACAGAGTTGGGGAAAAAGAAGTGTCATATTGATAATTAAAATGGATGACATATTACCCCATGAGTAACTTTGAATTTACCTGAGCAACAATGAGCAATCTAGCATCCATTTCGACTGCACGTGAGGAAAGTCGAACTTAAGTAGAATATTTATATGATGAACACTTACAACAAATTTGAACACAATCCGATAACTCTTTCAAAAGTTAGAGCACGGAATAGAAAAACGGACAATCGACCAATCAGGTTGCAGTATGCAAATAAGTAACGGGCTGAACGAAATAAAATTCAAATTGGAGTAGTATATTCGTATGATGAACATTGACAGCAAATTTGAATAAAATCCGATCACTCTTTCAAAAGTTAGAGCACGGAATAGGAACACGGACGGACGACCAATCATATTGGAGTATGCAAATAAGTAATGTGCTGAATGTGATGAAAGTCGAAGTTAAGCGGCTTATTCATATCATGAACATTGACAGCAAATAGGAATAAGATCCGATCACTCTTTCAAAAGTTAGAGCATGGAATACAAAAACGAACGATCAACAAATCAGATTGCAGTATGCAAATAAGTAATTGGCTGAACGTGACGAAAGTCGAATTTGAGCGGCGTATTCATATGATGAACACTGATAAGAAATTTGAATACAATCCGATCATTCTTTCAGTAGTTAGAGCACGGAATAGAAAAATGGACAATCAACCAATCAGATTGCAGTATGCAAATACATATAGGGCTGAACGAAATGAAAGTCGAACTTGAGTAGTATATTCGTATGATGACAATGATTGCAAATTTGAATAAAATCTGATCACTCTTTCAAAAGTTAGAGCACGGAATAGGAATACCGCCGGACGACCAATCAGATTGGAGTATGCAAATAAGTAATGGCTGAATGAGATGAAAGTCGAACTTCAGCAGCATATTCATATAATAAACATTGACAGCAAATTTGAATAAGATCGGATCACTCTTTCAAAACTTAGAGCACGGAATAGAAATACGGACGGACAAGCCGATTACTATAGGGCACCCGCATCTTTCGATGTGGGACCGTAATAAAGCTGTCTCTACTATAAGATGCACATACGTTCCTTTCAAATGTGCACTGATCACATTTGATACC
The DNA here is from genome assembly GCA_031471745.1 of Cryptochiton stelleri. Lineage (NCBI taxonomy): Eukaryota > Metazoa > Mollusca > Polyplacophora > Chitonida > Mopaliidae > Cryptochiton > Cryptochiton stelleri. The sequence goes on from JAUELC010020518.1 coordinate 2,958, forward strand.
AATAACCAAGTCTATTGGAAGATAAATTGTGAATAATTTATTTATATATCAATAACAAATTATTAGGATAACAACGGTAAAATTTTAAAAAATCTGTCTCGACTGCATGATACAAGTTGTCTTCAAATGTACACTGAACAAGATTTAGACCAATTCAAGCACTATTGAAAGAGAAATATTGAAGTGTTTATTTTGTTACCATCACAGGTTTTTATGAATATTAGCCAGATGGCCATTCCGCTTTATGATATATTGTCGAGAACTTGTAAACAGATGATGTCACTTATCATTGTTTCCAGCTGTATGCACCGTCGTTTCTAGTATAAGTTCTTTAAGAATAAATAACAGAGAACCTACTCGTCCTACATCAAATCGGTTCATCTGAGCTCGTGAGACAATCTACACAATTACAGTATTCTCGTAACTTTACGTAATAAATTGAGTGTACTACAAAATACTAAAAAACAACCGAACATTTAACTAAAAATTTATTTTGGTTTGTTTTTTCAAAAAATGTTCTCTGATATTACTGAAATTTAGACACACTATGTCGAAGAGTAATACAAAGCAGACTGCCAAAAATTGTTTACGACAATTAATAACTCTGGATGTTAAAGGCGGCCGTCCACTATGACGTCATAATCCTCACCGGAAGTAGATATATAGAATTTGAAAAACTAATGATACAGTTGCAAAGAGGAATGTAAGCGATGTATTACAACATAAATACAAAAAGAATCACCACAGAAATGACATCATAAAAGCTTGCCGAATGTGACATTTTTTCGTTTTTCGCCAATACGAAACACATTTTTTGACTCTACGGACCATTCTACATCAAGAACAACGTTTTATTTGATTTAATTCGGTACTTGAAACATTTTTGATTACGTCATAGCCAACTTCCACATTTTTGATGCTACATTGATGCCCGTCGCAAGCTTTATAGCCCCGAAACTTCTACACCTGTGGTTAAAAGTAGAGCTCGATCTAAACAGCGGTTCTCTACAAGTAGATTGTTAAATAAATCACGCCCTACGTGATGCCACGGCATAACTAGGTCAACTATACAAAAAATCCTTAGGAGAATCCGTGTAGAAAGTTCCATTGACTATATTATCCAAAGATCATACTTGGATCTATGGTGGTTAACGAGAATTCTTGGACAAAAGTTGGCGGAAAATAATGATAATAAACATAACGGGAACAATAGTATTCCGACGATAATAATAATAATTTGAATTAGCATATCACAGATAACACATTCTATTCGCTTTCGTTAAAACAAAGGGATCTGACAGTATATGTAAAAGCTGATTTCGGTAAAGATAGAAATACAGAGTTCTGATGAATATTGATACTGCTGGCAGGTACTCTGAATGTTAAAATATACCTTGTCTGTCTCTGAGGGACATTAAAACATAATTTACTTACAATACCTCAGCAATCATATCCATTATGTACGCTATTATATACACACATAATGTCCAAAAACTGTCCTCTTTTGTGTAACGGTTGTAAATTAAAATTCTTAGACAAATCATCATATTGTCAACGGTCTTAATACATGCTGCTTTTAAAACATACAACAAAAAAATCATCTGTATCCTTTCAATCGAGTTGAACCATTGTTTTTCGAAAGGGTGACCAAATTGATCAACAATATTCAAGAATACTTCTAACATTTGCAACATACAGTGATTTCCAAGTTGTAATGTTAGAAAAATGACCGCTAGTGCGTTTATGAGACCTAGTTGCCTAAAGGCTTTCTTGACAGTCATAGATATATGTTCCTCGTATGTTAATGAACTGCTCAGAATAACACCTAGATCTTTAACCGAGCTTACTCGATTTACGTTATTACCTTGTAGAGTGTAGTCAAAATAATGTTGGTGACCTATTAGCGAAGGATATAAGTGAGCATTTTCCAACATTCAGGCTAACTTTCAGAAACGTTTGACGTTAGCCTGCACCCTTTTTTGCGTTCAGATTGTGTGGACTTCGCCACTGTAAGGCGACAGTCTCCTGTATGAAGGATTTGTTTGACAACATTGCTGGCAATGTTGTCATCAGATTTCTTAAACAGATCGGTGTGTATCACAAAATTTAACGATTATGACGAATCGAATGATACATGATAAAGGACAGAACAGGGGCTGTTACCATTTTTCTAATGTGGTATACATATATATAAATACATCTTCACTTTTTTTTAATCAATTCCCTCTAATCTAAAGTTAGGTTTAGACAAACCATTACTAAAGCCCCAAACCAAGGAACTGTGGTGCCCGATTCGGACCAACAGAGAAAACCCAGTCTTCAAGATAATCTTTTACTAATTCGTAAAAACGGCGATTGGGAGTGATTCGGTTTGTGCATGGTGTTTTCTTTTTTCCAAGTTAGATCAATCAAAAAAAGTTAATACTCTGTTGCTCAGATACTGCCTATGAAATAGGACTGTCACCTGCAGTACTTAGGTATAAACGGTATATTAAGGCCACGTCTTTAATTCACAGTTAACAAGAGAAGAAAAAAACAGAACAAAGTTTGCAAGCTGTTCATGATTGGGGGCGGGTGGTTGGTGGGAGCTTCGTGTTGCCCTAGGGCTTTCAGAGCTAAGGGGAACAAGAAGCTTGTTGTGGCGTCCTGTAATGTCCTGTGCTTGTCTTGTATCTTGTCATTGTTTGTTGCCAATGGCGTCGGGGGTGGTTTCCTTCACCCAATGGGCTGGCACGCCTTTATATAAGTGAAATAACCTGTTTAATAGCTGTCGTCTATTGCTCTTTAGCAAACATAACTTAGTACCAAGAAATGATTTGTAGCTTGTCAATTGAAATGTTGTGTCGTGGTGTAATTCCAGATATTGCTTTAACAAAACAGACGCTGGCTGGCCCAATCAAACAAACATGATTTGGGTCAAACGATTAAGAGGACTGAACATTTTGCTACAGCGCAATGGAGCTGAGCAAAATTGCCGCAAATAGTTAAGGGAGAGATTTGTTTTATTATTATTTGTTTTATTATTATTTGATCTTCCGATGCTAGACCAACAGGATAAAATCCCTATAACCGATCATTGGCCATTATTATTGTGGAAGGAAAATGGGGTAGAGCCCTGATAACACATGTCCTTCTGATGTATTCTGGCACACCAACTGACATACACTCCGAGGAAATCGAATCGGCGACCTCCGAGGGATCTGTGGACTGCCAAACCGTCACCTTCCGGTACTGTGTTCTACTGTACCAGGAGGTACTGTTTATTAAAATGTTGGTAATCTTTCAGGTACCAGCTGGTTACCTGAAATTGTATTGTTTATGTAACGCAAATAACTTAAGATTGAAGTAACCAGTCGTTAACTGAACAGGCACATTACCAGCTGACTACAAGGTACTGAAAGGGGGCCTTTGCCTTCTGTACTGACGTGGACCTTTCAATACCATGCAGGTGGTCAATGCTTGCCTGTGTAGAACAATGATAGTTTTGGCAAAAACATAACAACCAATAGAATCAAAGCTTATTCATATTACCAGAATACAATCAATTCATTGAAAGCCTTTATTCCACAATTGCGCATGGGTACGTGTTTTAGTGGTCAAGCTAGGCATCTTTGAACAATAATTAGGATTGTAACTAGACCAGCAGTTACAAATCTTATGATGGTTTAACCAAACATTACGTTGACTTGAAAGACTGATACAGTCTGTGTGAGCAGTAAAAAAACACCAATAAGAAAGGGATTTATTTTTTAAATTTGTTTCATCCTTACCCATTGGCCCACTGTTTGATGGCTTGCACGTGCAATTTTTCTCTTCCATTTATTTGAGAAGAGCTCGCCAGCGTTACCATGGCGTCGATTGCGTTTTTGAACTCCGGATCCAAGTGGTAGTTTTTTTTAGCTGCGCCCAAGACTAAACCATTCCTAATGACCTGACCCATCACTGTAAATTTGAAAATTACTCAGTATTAAAAATTAGTCATACAAATGTCATTTTAATTTTTAGATTGTTTAACGTCCCGAAACTGGGGTGTTAATAGAATGTTGTATTGTTTAACTCGACGAAACTGGGGTGAAAATATAATTTTGTATTGTTTAACTCACGGAAACTGGGATGTAAATATAATTTTGTGTTATGTAACTCATGGGATGTAAATAGAGAGTCAATTTGTTTAACTCACTGAAACTGGGATGCATTAGAATTCTGTTTTGTTTAACTCAATGAAATTGGGATGTAAATAGAATTTTGGTATTGTTTAACTCAATTAAACTGGGATGTTAATATAATTTTGTATTGTTTAACTCACCGAAACTGGGATGTAAATAGAATGTTGTATTATTTAACTCACCGAAACTGGGATGTAAATATAATGTTGTATTGTTTAACTCACCAAAACTGGGATGTAAATAGAATTTTGTATTGTTTAACTCAATGAAATTGGGATGTAAATAGAATTTTGTATTGTTTAACTCAATGAAACTGGGATGTAAATAGAATTTTGTATTGTTCAACTCAATGAAACTAAGTTGTAAAAAGAATTTTATATTGTTCAACTCACCGAAACTGGGATGTAAATAGAATTTTGTATTGTGTAACTCATGGGATGTAAATAGAATGTTATTTAGTTTAACTCAGTGGCACTGGGATGTACATAGAATTGTGCATTGTTTAACTCAATGAAACTGGTATGTAAATAGAATTTTGGTATTTTTAACTCAATGAAACTGGGATGTTAATATAATTTTGTACTGTTTAACTCACCGAAACTGGGATGTTAATGTTGGTGTTCGCGTTGGCGTTCCCACTGTTTCCGGACCTTAACTCAGAAACCCTTCAATTTTGTTTCGCGAAATTTTGTGCACACATTAACCAAGTCCTGGAGTGGTGCCTTTTGTTATTCATAGATTTTTTTTACAATTTTCCGTTTCCATGGAGATAGGTTTAACTTAGAATCTGTATGGGGATGGGCTTCGTTTCGGGACCATAACTCAGAAACCGTTCAATATTTTTTCGCGAAACAATAATAAAATCCTGGAGTGGACCCTTTTGCTATTTAGAGATTTTCACATTTTTTATTCTGTCCCTTTCCCATGGGGATAAGTTTAACTTAGACTCTGTATTGGGATAGGCTTCCTTTTTCTAGGGATACACATGATTTTATGCATAAAAACACATTCTAGTTTAATATTGTTTAATTCACTGAAAACTGGGGTGTAAATGTAATTCTGCTTTGTTTAACTCAATAAAACTGGGATGATAATGGAATTTATTTAACTCGATCCCCGAAACCGAGATTTAAATGCAGTTATTAATTTCACTGAAAGCGAAACTCACCGAAACTGGGGTCAGCCTCAAACATCTTGGAAAGGCAGTTCTCCAGTCCACCCATACTCGCATCGTTATAGAAACCAACAAACTGTTCAACAAATTAACCATCGTTAAAAATGTTTAGCTCCGTTTATGTAGACGAAGTACCCTGTTCGATAACCCCAATTTCCGAATTTGCTGGTGATAAAATATTGTTTCTACTGTATAAATAAATCATGCAATTTTATAAGAAAGTCGAGTTTTAGCCATATAAATATGCCTATTTTAAGGGCATTTAAAGTCCAGCAATGTTCGACCCAAACTTCTTTCTTTTTTTTTTCGAAAAATTACGTCACTTCCGCTTTTTAAATATACGGCTACGCTTTCTCGGTACTATATGCGTCATGGCTTAATGTCTATCAAAATATAGGCTGATAATTTAAGTTTGGGTCGAAAATTGCTGGACTTCCCCTTTCAGTTATCTGTGATGCGAGGTGCGTAGTCAGCCTGTGTTACACGACAGATCAAAATCCTCAGTCTTCAGTCTCAAATCTATGTGAGTGAATTGATCACAGATACATTCCGCAAAGTGTCCACAGATATCTCTGAGGCCCAGGTCACTGCAGACACGTCTGACATAACTGGGGTTTTTTCACTCAAATTTTGTTTTGGACTCAAATCGCACCATTTGTATAAAAAGTTCAAATTATTTCACAATGGTTATTGACTTTGACTAGGCATTTTGAATGAGTAAGCGAACTCCAAAACGAGGCCGCTGACCCTTGAACTGATCAATCGACCAATGACGCCATTTTAACTCTTCACGTGAGTTGATTTTCCAGTTGTAATTGGCGCTTCGGTCTGCTCTGTGTTTAATTTTATTGGTGTTGTGTGTCACCTGATGAGCAGCGACAAACATTTGGTAGTCTGCAGACTTTCATCGGTCATGGGACACAAGTCTGATTAGCTGGGAAGTGACCCAAACTATATAGTCTGCCTAAGCGGTTCTCAATAACTACAAAACTGGACTACTAACACAGCTGACACAATGGGGTCTTTATTATCCGTGGATAATTTACAGTGGGTCATGCAATACTTTATTGTGCATCTTTATCAACAGCAGGATAGCAATACAAAAGAATATTTTATAGCCGGTTTAGATAAAGCTCAGTTACAACCACACTTTATTAATTTCTCGTTTGTTCCATTTTTTTCTGACAATGCGGTTGGCGGGAGCTTCCTGTTACTCTGGTGCTCTCCGAGCTAAAAGGCAACACGAAGCCGATCTGTTGTGGCGTCCTATTATGTGCTGTGGTTGTCTTGTATCTTGTCATTGCTTTGTTGCCAGTGGGGTCTGGATGATTTCCTTCACCCATTGGGCTGGCACACAGTCATATATGTGAAATAACCTTAAGTAGGCCTACGGCGTAAAACCCCAATCAAACACACAAAAAAGCAATAGATAAACTTACCTGTGTGAGAGAGGCATCATACAGTTTACAGGCCTCGTTACTGGTCGTGGATAAAGGTAATCCTAAAGCCTTGTACTCCTGAACAAGAAACAAATGAATTCAAAAAGTTCAATTATTTATTGCCGCCTGACTAAGGGCGGCATGTTTCGAGCATAGTTATAGACCCACTGACTTTAATTAGCATTGGACGAACATTAATTTCCCAAAAAATAAAAACACTTCATATGTCATCGTTGTGTTAGTGTGGCTAGTTACTGTTGGAGTACACCGCCGTCATATAAGTGAAATATCCTTGAACACGGCGTAAACACCAATCAAACTAATAATACATTTCTGGTAAAATATGCATTTGCAAAGATGTCGATTATTTAAAAAAACCCAGTTAATCCTCTCATGTTCTAGATAAACTCTCGGAAATAAGATTTTCAATGGATTTTATCTCCAGTTGTTATGGATAAACTATTGGCTAGTTCAGTGGGCGGTTGGATGGAGCTCCCTGTTTCCCTGGTACTCTCAGAGCTAAGGGGCAACACGAAGCCGATATGTTGTGGCCTGCTATGTCCTGTGGTTGTCTTACATCTTGTCATTGTTTGTTGCCAGTGGCGTCGGGGTGGGGATCCTTCACCCATTGGGCTGGCACGCCGTCATATGGGTGAAATAACCTTAAGTACGGCGAAAAACCCCAATCAAATAAACAAACTATTTCGAGAGAATGCATTACTTATAACATAGCATATAGACATTTCTAAACATTTTGATTATATTCAAGAGGAATAAAACCCCAAATGTTTTTATTTATTTATATCCAGGTAGAAACATTTATTAACGCCGTACTCAAGGGTATTTAACTTGTATGACGGCGGTGTAACGAGATAGTGAGATTGCGACCTTTTGAGAGTGTGAAGTAGCGAGATAGCGAGGTAGCGAGAGGGCATTACAGCCTTGTTGTCACGCCCTATATTTGAAAGGGAGAGTTAGCGAGAAAACCTCTATCGGCTTCCATACATTAGGTCAAAGATATATATTTGGCATATAGGTCACCCGCCTTATGTAATATTAACTATAGATAACATGTTCTAGCATATGGAAGTCTGTGGATTACGTGCATGGAACTTAGGGGTAGGGTCAGAGTAGTCGCATAAATTATATATGTTCCGTTCCATTAGGGTATATATGCATGGAATCCACGCACATGCCTCATTTAGATACATGTAATATTTAAGAAAACAAATACCAAAAAGTGAGTGTTATTAGGTCTACTCTTTAAATCAGATAACTGTGAAAAAGCAATATTTGCACTGTTGCAGAGTGTGCAGAACTTATTGCTTTCCACTAAAATCGGCGGACCGCGCCGTGGCTCAGAGGGTTGTTCATTGGAATTCAATGAAACCCCTTCAAGGCTAACTGTCGACTTCAGTCATATTGGGGAATCCACCAGTAAGACCGTAACGCGGAGACCAAGGGTTGGTTTTTGCAAGGTTTCTTCCCGGTTTCCCGCCAAACACCGGCAATGCTAAGTCACCATATAAATGAAATAGTCATGAGTACGACGCTAAACACCATGTGTCAAACAAACAATCCAAGCACTGGTAATTAATTAAAACTCGTCATACAAGGGAAATACCCTATCCGACGTTAAACACCAACAATAAGGCCAGTAAACGACTGCGCCTTGCTTCCCCCATCGTGCATCACCAAGAATTTTAGATAACGGCGCCAAACACCAACCCTCAAACACTGCCTGAAAGACCTACCTGACAACCGCGCCAGTTGCAAAACATGTTGACTATTCACTAAACCTCCGTTCTCTTCTTAAGCTTGACTGTAAACTGTTGACCAGTTTGCCGGTTTAATGGTGATATATATGTCACGTAAGACATACAGATTTCACATCATCTGGGTTAATGTGTACATTATTGTGGATGATTGTACCAACACTCATGTCGCATTGGTTAGGTTTTACGCCGTATGGTAATTTCCTTTTTTGGGAGATATAACTTGACAGATAGTGATTGAGGAATGTATATAATACACCACGGGCTCAGTACGTCTACGATGTATATAGCACGATTAGGAAATAATTTCACCACAGTGTCATTTACCCCTGACACTAACTCAGGCCGACCTGATCGTTTGTGATGACATAAATCCCATTTCCCTGGAAGCATATCACTATCAATCATGACTTTATCAATACTACTAACTATTGAACTATCCTAGATTACTGAATAAGTATGTAAAAACAGTAAAGGAGTTGTCATGAATTATTGTTTCAACGCATTACCAGTACCTTACAGTAATGTTTATTTTCATTTTCATCTATATTGTGGATGTTGTCGATATTGTATCTCACATCTGGTACACAGCTATTTGCTAGTAATGTGAGATGAATTGTTTTCTCGAGCCGAATGTTTTGTCTGTTTAAAGATTGAAATTTACTTTAGCTTAAGGTAAGTCAAACTAGCAAAATTTATCAACAACTATTGACCATTCACATCCCCCAAACACTGTATTTAATTTCCTATGGCTATTTATGTTTGCAGGTATTTGGAATATTTGCAGTGAAGACTGTGTAACCACACCAGTAAGATATAATTGCATATATTCGGCGGAGGCCACTGCATTGAAATTTAGTATCTGCAGGTTATGCGTTTTCAATTTACACGTTTCCATTTTCAATTTGAGAAGTCATTGCCTTACCCAATTTTCTCAGAGTTGTGAACAGAGCGAGTTTTAATCATCATTGATTCACCTCTAGAAGCACTTATGAAAGATAAGCTAGGTTTGAAGAATACTTAACATCTTAAACAACTGTATGTTCTTTTAAATTGTTCTTGTAAGTGAATTTGTTTGAGTATTATCTGAAAATTATTTTACAATATGTTGATTAAAATAAATTAATTTTAAAAGTGGAAATTGTATTTACTGTATTATAATCACCAGGAGTAATTAGACAAGAAACAATAAATTATACAGAAAGATAATAATGTAATTGTGCAGTAGGCTAGAGGAGAAAAACATACATTTTTGATAATACATCATAATCAACAAGTAGGCTATGCATGACAATTGTATACCTAAGTCAAATTTAGGTTACAGGCATGGATTACAATGACACTAGACAATACACGTCTTGTATATTTGGATCTTAGAGCAGATAATTAAATATGTGAGTTAAGAAAACATTCAGTGATAAAATTAAGATTATAAAACATGATGATTCCTTAACAGATGCCCTCATTGAAACAAATAATAACTAAGAACACTTAAATAATAACAGAGAATTTCTGGAAATTATTTGTTTTTAATGTTTCGGTTTTATTTCATTGTGCTGCTAATTTTCCAGGGAATCAGTAAACTTT
>JAUELC010020629.1:0-13095 GCA_031471745.1 Cryptochiton stelleri
TTTGCATTAAATTTATTTCTCAAATTGAAATAACCGTAGGCCTATTTATAAAAGGTGTATCCTTATTAACGACACTAGAAACATGTTAATATAGGTTCTTCTGTTCCTCTTGAATTGATTTTTTCAATCATTATTACAAGTGTCAATATACCCTAATTGCCACAAGGACCACACAAAGTACCAACTTTTCCCCACTTTTATTATTCTTCAATCCTGATCACTGCGCATCGCATTATCTCCAAAACTTACCGGTAACTTATTTTGCTTTCAGCAGTACCTTCTTAAACATGCCACTTTTTAGAAGAAATATCGGCAACATAGACTTTTTTTTATCTTTCAAATAAGTGGTTTATTAATAAATATTTATTCTTTTCACATGTTTATTACCTCGTTTTGTCTACAAAACACCACTTTCATAATTCGTTCCCGGCAATAAATCTGCCAGGCAGACAAATCTCACACATATCTGATGAATATCGGAAATAGAAAAACCGTTAGTTTTTTCTCATATCGGGCGGTTGGAGGGAGCTTCGTGGTGCCCTGGTGCTCTCAAAGCTAAGGGGCAACAAGAAGCTGTTGTGGAGTCCTGTGAAGTCCTGTGATTGTCTTGTATATTGTCATTGTTTGTTGCCAGTGGCGACGGGGGTGGTTTCCTTCACCAATTGGGCTGGCACGCCGTCATATGAGTGAAATAACCGTACGTACGGCGTAAAACCACAATCAAACAAACAAATCAACAGTTGGTTGCCTATTTTAATATACGGTACGTTTTTTAACCCGTTTCGCCCCTTCTTATTTTTTAGGGGGTGTTGGTGACATGTTTAAGAGGTTATTGTCGGAATAAAAACAAAAACTGAATAAAAGCAATCACAGACTGCTAAACAAAAGACTGACAAAAAAATTAACAGACGTCTTATTTACAGTATTTATGTGGAAATTTGTAAAATCTCGTGATTTTTTTTTCTACTTTGAATATTTGCATACATACCTCGAGGTAATGGCGTTTTGGACAAAATCATTAAAGCTTGAAGCTGGAAGCGTAAAAATAATAAAAACGTCTTCAACTTTTTATGTGTCCAAATGTTGCAAGTAAAAGATGAAATTCTGGGCACGATGGTCCGTGTCCCTTTTGACAATTCATCTTCCAACTTTTCATTTTGAAAGCTGGACAGATAGAAAGCTCAACATCGCTTCTCATTTCTTACTTCCGAAACAAACTTTGCAAAGTTAGAAGATGAAAAGCTCTGCATCGCTTCCAGCTTTCTAACTTTTTAAGTCACATTCTAAGCACGAAAGCTTAACATCGTGTCCAGAATTTCATCTTTTACCTTCAGCATTTGGACATATGAAAAGCCGGAGACGTTTTTATTATATTAACGTTTCGAGCTTTCAGCTTTGACTATTTTGCCCGAATGTTATATACCCAGAGAAAGTGATGCGACAACAAATAGCAGTTTATTCTTTTTTATTAGATGTATTCTTATTCAAATACACGCATATAACTATTTTGATGAGAAAATCAATATATTTATTACAAAATCACACTGTACAATGGCATAAACTAAGAGACATACATCATAACAAAGCTACCCCATTCTAGAACCTCGTCCGGTTGTGTTTAAACCTCACAGCGTGCTTATTTTATAATTTCACCTCTTTCGTCAAACAAATCAGGGATAGTTTTTCAACATTCACGTCGTTATTTAATGTAGAAATATTTAAAATCATTTATTTTTATACGTATATACATAGTGATTATATATACAAATATAAAAATTGATATCGTTTTTTATATTTTCTTTAAAAAACGTTAATAAATCCACCTTTTCGTTGAAGTTATATTTTGATTGAATTGTGAAGGGTCTATTTGTATGAAATTTATTTCTCTAATTAAAATCCCCGTATTTATAAAAGGTGTAATCTGATTAACGACATTACAGTAAAATGTTAATAAAGCTTCTTCTGCTCCTCTTGAATTGATTTCTCAGTCATTAATACAAGCGTCAATATACGCTTAATGCCACAAGGACTACACATAGTACACACTTTTCCCCTCATTTCGATTTTTTGTATTCTTCCATCCTGATCAATGCCTCGCATTGTCGCTAAAAAAGTAGCGGTAACTTATTTTGCCTTCAGCAGTACCTTCTTAAACATACAAACTCCTTTTTTAGCACAAATATCGGGAACATAGACTGTTGAGTTTTATTCTCCTTCAAATAAGAGGTTAATAAATAAATTTTTAGTCTTCTCTCATCTTCACTACATCGTTTTGTCTGCAAAACATCACTTCTTTCGTTTCAGGCGATAACTTCTTAAATCTGCCAGATCTGATAAATCTCACAAATATCGGGAATAGAACAAAACGTTAGATTTCCTCTCTTTTCCATCATACCAACAACTGGTTGCCTATTTTTTTAAAAGATGCTACTTTAGCGTTCCTGTGTCAGTGCTTAATGTAGAGAGAGAATCACAGTCTTCACTGGGTTAGAATTGGGGAAGTCATTATATCGTGAGCCTCCGTAGCTCAGTCGTTAGAGTGTTGGGCCTGTAACCCAAAGGTCCCTGGTTCGAATCCCGGTGGAGGCAAGCAATATTTTCTCTCTTCATTTATAAAAAAAATATATAAGGTACAAGTTTTGTAACGCGTTTCTCCACTTCTTATTTTTAGAGTTTTGTAAATGTCCCTGTAGCCGCCTCACTTGAGTCTCCCAATGTGAGTATCTTGGCACAAACATTTATGTCTATATTTAAAATTTTCAAATTTGTATTATTTATCATGTTTCATACAAAAAAACTATCTGCACAAATCACTTGTTTCTATGTCGGCAATAACCTCCGTAATCTGCCATACCCCACAAATGGCATTTTTGAAGTTTAAAAAATTGTATGCAAATTTTAAAATCCTTCGGTAAGTTAAAGAGCAGCCAGGATACAACCCGGGTAAATTACACGCACGTGGCATGAAAAAAACCATCAAACTGGGTAGCTAATTTGCATATTTTTTTTTGTAAAAATTTGCATAATTCCGTGAAATTATTTCTACATTGCAAATCTACATACAGAGAAGAACATATTGTGCATAAGTTTCAAAGTGATATGTTAAACTGTATTATGATATGGCTCGGACAAAAAATATATCAGAGGGCTAATGTATACATGGTTTAAGTTTCATAATGTCGTGATGTTTTTTCTATCTTGGACATTTGCATATAGAGAGACTAATTAAGTACGGTTGGATTAAAAATTATAGAGACCAAAGCAGGTTAAAAAAACTTATACCTGTAAATTAGGCAACAATTTGTTGGCAAAGTACAGAGAAAATTTACCGATTTCTTAATTCCCGATATGTGTGAGATTTGTTTGAAAAGGGGGGTGGGGTCTGACAGGTTGATGATGTTAATGCCGGCAATGAAATAAGTTTTGTTTGCTGACAGTTCGAGGTAGTGAAGATGAGGAAAGAATAAAAATAAATTTATAAACTCGACGGTCTCTGTTCCCGATATTTGTGATACAAAAGGGGTGGCAGGTTCAAGAGGGTACTGCTGAAAGCAAAATAAGTTACTGGTACCGTTACGTTTCGCAGATAATTATGCGAGGTAGTGATCAGGATGGAAGAATAAAAAACAGTGAATTAGGAGGGGAAATGTTGGTATTATGTGTTTCTTCATAGCAACTATAATATACAAGTATTGGCATATGTATAGTGATGATTGGGAAATCTATGGTGGCTGATTTCTGCCAGCGCATCATTCGTTTTACCAGCGCGTTTTTTAAAGAAAATAAAGTGATTATTTTCTAAGATCGAAATATTTTATGTCGTGTACACAATAGTTTGTGTTCGCCCAACTTAAATTTATCTTCTCTCTAAACTTCATTTTATGTTGTCCCTAACCGGTTTTATCTTAGCTCTCGTAAAATTATTCGCTCATAAAAAAGGCGACGGAACATCTTTCCGGTGGGTCATGCGCAGTAGCTATTAAAGATTTAAAGGGGAATCTTGGACAAACTGTACCTCGGCTTATAATGGGCAGTTAACTCTGTTGCATAGCCAAATAGTTTATAAGATGACTGGACTTATGCATATTTCCTGATAAAATATAGGCATATAATGAAACCCATAAATATATTTTGATAATGAAAGGGTTATGTAGTAAAACACAATTCACTTCGACGAATTTTAAGTTTCTGCAGATAATCAGACTTCTAGAAAGTAGGCCTACAGCAGCCGAAAAATTGACATTTCCTCAAGAACGGTACTGCAAAAAACAAAATCGGTTAAAAAGCCTACACATTATTCATATCGATTTCAGCAGTTTTTCCATCACTTAAAATTCGTCTAAGTAATTGTGTTTTACTACATAGCCATTTCATTATCAAAATATATTTACGGGTTTCATTATATGCCCATATTTTATCATGAAATATGCATAAATCCAGCCATCTTACAAACTATTTGACTATGCAACAGAGTTAACTGCCCTTTATAAGCCGAGGTACAGTTTGTCCAAAATTCTCCTTTCGATCTATAATGGCTACTGCGCATGACACACCGGAAAGATGTTCCGTCGCATTTTTTATGAGCGAACACAATTTTACGAGAGCGAAGATAAAGCCTGTTAGAGACAACATAAAATGAATTTTAGAGAGGAGATAAATTTAAGTTGGGCGAACACAAAAATATTGTGTACACGACATAAAATATTTCGATCAATATATTTTCTTTAAAATACGCGCTGGAAAAACGAATGATGCTCTTGCAGAAATCAGCCACCATAGTTTTGCCCTTCACCTGCGAATTATTTAGCCTATATAAAACTTATTGAAATGTTTTTCTCGTAAAATGTTACGACAAAAAGGAGTTTATATTTAGAATTGTCACAAATTTAACGAATACTAAATATTCGTTGAAGGCATATGAAGATTGTCACAACGATTGTTAAAACACTACGTTACGATTTGACATGTTACAATGTTACAAATTGTCCACTAGATCCCCGCATACGTGTTGCTATTCATGCAACGTATTGACAACGCTGGCCTACAATACAGGGAGAGCCTACGTTGTAACATAGGGTCTAATTTTATAACATTGTGAATAGCGTATAACGAAAACGTTTTCACAACGTATACTGCTGGCCATGACGTCATATCCTTCCACGCGTTCAAAGTTCAGTCTCCAGTGTAGCGCGCTTTTAAAAACGTCCATTGCATTTCATGTTTAAAAATGTTCAACGTTAACCACATCCACAAATGAATGCATACAAGCGTTCACAAGGCCTGATTGGTCGGTCAGCCGTTTCGACTGATTTTGACAGGAGTATTTTGAATTTTTCAATTCGGACAATGGGGATGAACAGCGGAGATAATACATAATCAAGGCGAGTAAAAAAATCACCGCAAAATGCTTTATTTATCAACGTCCCAAATTGTTGTTTCTTACCTTTACTCTATTATGGTTTAATTGACTAAAATGGCCGCCGGCGGTTAAAATGACGAGACAGACGCCTGTGTTTGAACACAGCCTTTTTTCAGCGACCACTTGTAAATCCAAAGGGAAAGTGTTGGGATTCTAAACAGGCCATCGGTGTTAAACTTCTCGGCAACATGATGGCAGAAACCTCCCGTGATGTTGGCCTGAGTCGTCGACACACCAACCACTGTATTCGGACAATTTCTGCCACTGTATTAAATGATGCTGGCGTTGATGTTCTTAGTATAATGTCAGTCATAGAAACGAGGCGAGCATTAGGAGTTGTGTACAGCGGCCATCCGTTGAACAGCGCCGTTTTCTGAGTGCAGTACTACATTCTGCCGTAACTTCGACATCATCCTCCAGTTGTCCCGAAGTCCTCAGAAATCGCCCTCTATCAAGTCACTAACTTCAATCAGAACAATTCTAAACGTGTCGATCTCCAACAGCTACCCGATGGATTTTTTAGCAGCGCTAATATTTCCGGAGGCATTTTCAACTTCACTTTCAATTGTTAATGTAAGTTTTGTCTGTTTCGATTTCAAATTGCACCAGTTTGTCCATTTCATTATTTTATTTAATAAATATTTTGATTGGATAACACAATTACAGTCTTTGGTGTTCATTGATCAGTTTCCGCAAAAATCCTATCACCACTACAGCGTCTGTAAAATGGACTCTCTAAATGGTACGTTTCTGTTCGCGTCTATTTCGATTGCTTGACTTTGAACTTTAAGTGTTTATAATACTTCATTGTAACACTATTTTCAAGTTTTGTTTTATAATAGAAATAAAGGGAAGTTGTCTGACCGTTATTGGTTGATAAAGGGTCAGTTGAATGGGGGTTGTTCACTATAATTTGATAAATCGGGACCTTCGGCCCCTCGTCATCAAATTTGAACAACCCCCATTCCACCTAAGCCTTGGTCCCTACTGGATTTTGGTTTGAGTCGGCGGATTTGTATAGGCTCTATGCATTTTCCGGTTGTGGTGTTAGGTATGTTGGAGTGTATGGTTTTGATAGAGTCCCAATGTTTATAATGTTAATGTTGTGGGTTGGCCTCTAGATGCTCGAAAAGGGCAGATTTTGAGTCTCTTAAATTGGTTGATGTTTCATGCTCTTTAATTCTCTTGTTGAGTGGGCGAAAGGTTTCGCCGATGTACTGCTGTGCACATGAACAGTTTATTAGGTAAACACAGTCTTTAGGTTTGGGTTTGTCAGTGGGTGGGCATGTCCAGGTAACTTGGAGGTTGTCCTTGAGGGTTTTGTTGCCAGTGAACACAGAGTCAATGTTGTTAGCTGCCAATAGCCTTTTTATCTAATAGCAAATCTTACCCATGAATGGAAGGGTTATGAGGATAGGTGACTTTACTTTGGTTTGGGGCTGGATGTTGGGGTGTTTCAGAGCCTGATGAATAGTTCTATCAACCATCTTAGGGGGGTAGTTGTTGTTGTGAATGAATACATCTTTTAAGTGGGATAATTCTGTGGCTAGAGCTTGTGGGATAAACGATATGTTGGCGGCGCGTTTAGGGAGAATATCGAAGATACCCATTTTAACTGAAGTAGGGTGGCTGGAGATATAGTTTATGTATTGGTCAGTATGAGTAGGTTTGCGATACACAGTAGTTTGGAGTTTATTTAGGTCCCTCGTGATCAGCACGTCGAGTCAAAGATTTTGAATCTTATTCTCTATCTCCAGTGTGAATTTGATACGTCAGTGCCGCAGGTTGAGGTGGTTCATTAATTGACTCGGGTCTTGATTACTACGTAAAGTGACGAAAAGTCGTCCACTTTTCTCAACCAGCATGTTGGGTTCATAGGGGATGTCTGAAGAGCAGGATTTTCAAAGTGAGTCATGAAGATTTCAGTTAGGATAAGGGATAATGGGGATCTCATGGGTAAGCCATGAATCTGTTCGTAGATGGTGTCGCCCCATGTGAAATAGGTAGAGCTGGCACATTTCTCTGTTAAGGCAATAATGCTGTCTACACTTAGTGAGGTTGAAAGGTTAGAGTGTGAGTCTGTGACGCGCTTGGCGATATAAACTTCTAAAAACATCAACTAAACCTTCAGATTCTATCATACTGTTGACATAAGTGACTGAGTTAGGGTCATTGATTTGCTTGTATAATGCTGTATCTAAAATTGGATTATGAGTAACATTCCAATCTCCACATATAATATGAAAATCATCCTCAAAATCATGAATGGTATCTATTGAAAATCGAAAATTGTTGGAAAGAGTGTGGTTGGTCGCTATTTGGACCGGACAGGTTAATTAATGAAATTTGTACACTACAAATAGTTACACTCAGAGCCAAACCATTGTCATCTCTCTTATTTCCTTATTTCCCTTAAAATCGAAATTATCTATAAACAAAATAGCTACTCCTCTTGCATTACTCTTGTAAAATGAAAAGTAGCAGTTTTGGGATCCCCACTCTGCTTTCACATAAGTTTCAAAATTGGGAGTGCTGTGTGTATCTTGGAGACAATCAATATTACATTTTTTCCCCTTAAGATAGTGCATAACATCCCTTCGTTTAAAATCGTCTCCGAGACCTCTACAATTATAGGATAATATATTTATGGTAATTCATGTCCCTGGCAGTGTGAATCTTTACTGATCAGGAACTTTGGTAACAAGTTTTGCATTGTATTATGAGCGCAAACCGCCTCAACGATTGAGTCCCTTTCGTCACCGATCCATCTATCAATCAATCACTAATCCATCTGTCATATAACCATCAATCAGTTAACGATACGTGTCTTCGAAACTTATATGGAGTGTACTACACTTGGACAGATTTTTTTTTTATTTTAATACTTTTTAAGAATTATGGTAAATATATTTTGTGTAATTGTTATAAAAAATCAGGTTGGATAGTTTTTTTCACATTCACGGCAATAAGTATTTACATTGTGTCATGCTCTGTCATTTACATATAGGACACAACAATTTACAGGCATTGCAAAGACTTTTCGATGACAGATAAAATAAATAAAGCAGAAATAATTTTTTCAAGTGGTTTCAACCAGTGAGGGAGGTTCTGTGTGGCATTAAAAAGAACTATTAAGTGGTCGTCAAACAACCATATTTCTATGGCTCTTTGAAGAACCTTTAAATGTTCGCTCTATGATCCACTTTGAAGAACCTATAATGGTTATATTCAGATCCTTTTTTCTAAGAGTGTATTGGTGATCGAGTGGATGGTGTAACGCAGCCCACTTTTAATGAACAATAATTGTGCCGGGACTTTCACAGATAAACTCTCGAAACCGAGTGAAGACGTATTTAATGATGTATAATTGTGACAGTTGTTGTTGTTGTTAACGAAACACGAATTTGTTAAGTTACCCGAGTGACGATTTGAGGCTGTTTTCGACCCAATGCTAAGTGTCATATTTATTTTGATTGACATGAATGTAGTGTAGAATTGTTGCTGATTGATTGCACATTTCTCTGTACAGAAATGTGAACAATGAAGTCAGGACACACACACCCTGTTCGGCAAATATATTTCTAGCTTTGAGTGGAAGTTCTCTCCGTAAGAATTGTGGCGATATAAATGGTGTATGCAGTAGTGGCAATATCACTTGTAAAAGGGATAGGCTGAAGTGGAATATAAAGAGCAGCTGAGCGCGCAGTCAGTTTGTACTGAATAAGAAGTGTTTTAGAGCAATCGGCAGGTAATTATATCCCCTTGTTTGTTATTATTTATGTACAGGCGGCTCCGCCTTTACAGAATAAGGAAAGAATTCGTGTCGTGTTGATGACGTCATGGGTCATGGCGTCATAGTGATGACGTCATGGTTGATGGGATCATGGCTGATGACGTCATAGTGTCTGGTTTGATCTGGTTTGTACATAATAAGGAAGGCGGCTCCGTCTGTACATCATAAGGAAGGCGTTGACCACCTTATATACTAACCGACACAAGGGTTGCATCGAAAGAGGAACTTAATGTAGGATCAGAGTAGTGTTTTGGGTTGTATTAATTCTAGGAATGATGATTGTCTCCCGGATTGAATCGTATACACGGCTGAGAGGGGTGTTATTGCATATTATGCATTGACTCGTAGGTTGAAACGAATAAGCAATGCTAAGATATCTCTATGAATAGCCATGGAGTGGCCAATAAGTCAATACCGGAGTTATCTCTCGTTTGCCCTTGCATTGTATGACTTCAACACCGATAGAGATGTTCTATGCGTCCGCAGACCTTTGGAATTTGTAATGGGATGGGGTGTTGTGAGGTTGTCTTCGCAGGATGCTTTTCGCGCGTGATCTCGAGAGACGTGGCGAGAATTGGTGAGATGTGGTTGCTGTGTTGAGTGGGTGTGGTTGTGTTGGGTCAAGGAGTGCAGCGTGCACTCGGTTGACCTTGAGCGTGTTGAGACATGTTCGACCTGTGACGTCATGGGTGATGGTAGTGTGATGGGGGTGGTGATGACGTCACGATCGTCTGTTAAATCCACAGAGGATCGATAGAGTGCTTTTAAGCGTGTTGGGTTTAACGTTGGAGTTTACAAAAACAAATAAAAAAATACATCAATCAAGACAGAAGAGCAAATAAATGTCAAGATTGTCTTTTTGTAAGATGTGGATGGTCCTGAGAAGGACCTTTGGAATAGTTACAAATAAAAAACAAAGGAATTAAAGAAAGCAATCAAAACAGAAGTGCAAAATACATTGAAAGAGTCCTTCGTAAGATGTGGATGGCCCAGAAAAGGGCCTTTGGAATGGTGGGTACTCAAACCTGTTCACTGCTTCAATGGTAGTGGGGTTAACATCCGCCGTCGCCACGATTTCCTCGCACAACATTGCTTGTTGAAAGCCACTGTCGGTTGTGCGTGGTTGATCGAAAAGTACCTCTCACACATGCTAACTTGTAGACATCCTATCGGTAGCCCCTGATGGTGGTTTTGACAACACCTACAAAACATGAATTCTCCATCTGGTGTCTCCGTATCCCAGATGAAGAGGATATCTCGGCCGCAGTACTGACATTTAAGGAGTCACGGAGCCAAAAGGTTACTTCGAACAACAGTAGGTAGTTGGTTGGCTGTTGTTGTTGACTGCTGCTGCTGCTCATGGTCTCTTCAGTTAATGCTGTCTCTATCTTCATCTTCTCCATCTTTAGGCAGATCGTGGTGAGAGGTAAGCGGTCCGTAATGAGTGATCAAGAATAAAGACAGGGGTCTTCTGCTGTTTTTTTTTTATAGAGACACGTCGGATTGAAAAAGCGCGGTTTGAAAAGCGCGGACTGCATATGAAACACCCAACATTTTCTGCTCGCTGATTGGTCAACTCTATTGTTTTCTTTGAATCTTTTGAAACCGATTTTTGCACAAAAGTGAACCCAGGTTAAATGATTGAAGCCAATCGGGGATGTTTGATTGGTCATTTGATCAGTGGGTGACTGCTAATTGGTCGGTGTTGTGGTCCACGGATCGCAACGCGATCTCAAATGTCTCAACTGTTGTGTTTCCTTTTTCACTTACAGCGACCCCCAACAGAAAACATGTTGCACATGCAGCGATGGGTGATTTAAAGAGAAATCGACGTGCACTTTCACATGGTAGTATTAAAATCACACGGCCACAGTATTTTTGGCCGGTAGTTGTTGAGAAAGAGATAATTGTTCTCAAACACTCACAGCAATCCACTTTAAACAGTACAAATCTAGGCTCAAACGCGAACAAGCTTCACACCAAGGTTGTGACGTCACACCGATTAGGCTCCAAAAGCATAGCTGTGGTTATGACGTATAATGAGAGGACGTCACGATCGACTGTTCTTTCGATGACTTTACATGTGTGTGTGGTCTAGGATCGCTCAAGTGAATGGTGATCTGAATGGATGTATGAATAAAATATATTTTAGTAGTTTATTTTTAGTAGTAGTATTTAGATGACAGTATAAAGCAGGGATGTGGAGCATTTATATATTAGTCTACCCCTGGACATTAACGAGATCGGACGTCATTTTTCGCTTTGGCTAAGCCAAGTGTTCGCCGAGTAGCCATGATGTCAACAACACCCATGTCGCGAAAACGACAAAAGGCTGATTCAAGAAGTAGCTGTGATGTCCACAACACCCAGACCACGTTAACTGCAAACCAAGTCGAAACCAAAAGATCACCCTTATAAAAATGTACTACGGCACCATGGTAAAAACGGCCAAAATACCGTTGTATGCCTCCATACCATGGCACATTTTAATGAGGGCAACAAGTGTGAAGAGCGCCTGTACACAAGGCATGTCCTCGAGCCTATCGGCATTATTCGAAACTGGTTAAAAGGTTAAAAACCAACAACACACTCGATGAATCAGCAGCAGCCTTTTTTGATAGATTGTTGGGTATCAGTAACCACACACCATCCTTCCCACGGTACCAGTATACTATCACACAAGTATAGAGTTAACATGGATGCATTGTTTTGCAATACCGGATTCAAAGTCAAGAACAGATTTGATCAATCAGTGATCAGCATGTTTTCTCTGTGGTCCACGCTTGCTGTATCAAATCACCAGCCTAAGTCAGAATCTCTTCACCCTGCCTCCTCCAGAGGAGACCTCTACCTTGCTGACGAGCTACCAGCCTGCTGACCAGCTTAACCACCAACACCACCAACACCACCAACACCATGCCTTCATCTCCGTGGAAGAAGAAGAAGACCAGCTTAGCCCGGTCAGCTAGAGAGCTCATGCCACCACAACCTGCACCATCTGCACCGTTGTTTTCTGCACTATCGTCTCAACCCGTCAATGAGAGCATGCTGCCACGTCGTATAAAACTAACGGTCCATCCAGAGGGGGTGACGTTCACGGATATCACCAAGGTGGGGGATCTAAGCCACCCTATCGCCATCCCTCGAGAAGGATGGAAAAGCTCAGCCAGGCGATGGGTGACTGAATTAGCACGACTCATCCCCAGCACTCAACTATATGAGGGCGAAGAGGACTTGGAAATCCTGGTGACTGCAGTATGTCAAGACATTGATCTGTCTAGCGATGTACGGATCAGTCAGTCCTATTACAAGGAGCACGTTTATGTTCACATCAAGCGATGGATGCTGTACAAAGAAGGTGGTAAACTCTAGACTTCACACCTTAGCGTGACACTGAATGAAGAATCTTGGGAGATACTCAACTCTACACACCTCATCGAAGCGGTGGATAATTATCTTACCACCTTCCCATTCACGACGATGATGTTGAATAACGCTGAACCCTGATGCGACCCCTAGACCACATGACCTGTGATCACCTTCGGCATCTCTGGAAGGCCTGTTATGAGACACTACTCACCCCGATTGTACTTGTCCTCCGAAAAAAGTACTGCAGCACCTGCGATAAGCTTCCGGAGGCCACCGTTCATACCTGCCTGACTATGGATGTGATGGACAGCCCTGGATGTATACCCTTCATTCCTTGATGCTTTGGAGCGTCTCAACGAAAATCATGTGAATTTTCGCTTCCTACGCCGTGTCCGCCATGACGACGTGACATCTCCAGCGAATGCCAATATTTTTCTTTACCGTTACGCAGACAAGAAGGACAGCTTCGTATTTGAACCACAGGCGTTTGATCAGTCTATAAGGTCCCCCTATA
>JAUELC010020740.1:0-13095 GCA_031471745.1 Cryptochiton stelleri
AGTTGGGCACGCCTGACAGAAAAACGCTGTGTGACGTCACAGTTTCTTTCGTGAATGAGTTCCAGTGTATTGTTCTCTATTGTACCATGGATGAGGTCCATATGCTTCCCATGTTAAACATTCTGCAGATGTGTTAGAATGTGTAATGTTGCAAAATGGTTACAAAATAAGGTACAAACGCACATACGACATCTTTCAGACAAGCAGACAATTAGGTTTCCAGCCTTAAGCAGCAGACAAATAACATTAAACCAGACAAAGGACATAGTCCTACTATTGTTATTTACCAGACTTTCCTTAAGGTATAGTATAGATTCAGTATTCAGTATAGATCAACTAAAGGCGTTTAGGCCTATAGTTCACCTAAATTGGGTATTAAATTTGAAAACATAAATATACGAATTTTTGTTTATTCTGAGTAATTGTGTTTTGTTGGACCAGTGCAACCCGTGTAATGACAACTCCTTGTGAGCTATTTATTGTGTAAAAATGGAGATAACACATTTCCCCCAGACTTACTAGGTTCAGTCCTCTTTATTCCCACCCCACATATTTGAAATTACACATTATTAAGTGAGATACACGATGGTAAAACCTAGTAAGTCAACCAGTGATAGACTGTCTACAACGGTAAAACCTAGCAAGTCAACAAGGGATAGCCTTTCTACAAGGGTAAAACCTAGTAAGTCAACCACTGATACATTTTGCCACGGCAAAACCTAATAAGTCAACCAGGGATAGCCTTTCTACAACGGCAAAACCTAGTAAGTCAACCAGGGATAGCCTTTAAACAACGGAAGAAAAAAAAACTAGAAAGCCCGAGAGCCCAACCGTGAAGCTAAAAATAGATTATAATTTAGCGCAAAAAAATCTTCGTGTTTGAGTGTTTTTTGGTAATATTTTAGAATTGGAATGATTATATTTGGTAAGGGTGGGAGATAATAGGTTTGTCAAGGCAACAGACTAGCGTGTATGATTCGCGCCCTAATTGAAATAATCAAAATGGTTTGATCAATTGTATTATATATGTACCATCATTGTAGGCGGAATCGGTTGTGAAGTGAATTGCAGCAAAATTTTATGATTAATTGCTCCTGTTTTGTTATTTTATTTTTCATTTGGCCTATAGCTGTCCATATGATAGGAACATGTCTGTTGTCTTTTTGTTTGTGTAACGGCTGATAATGGGCAAAAAGGCGGTTGTCTGTAATTCTTAGTAACACGATAGATTTCGCCATACCAAATTGTATACCTTTATTATAATTTACAATGAAAGAATTAGTGACTTACTATTTTATGTCATTGTAAATCATAATAATATCACTTTCCCGCCCAAAAATTACTCTCTCAATTAACTTACTAAGTACAAATTGAGTATGTTAAGTATTAACGTTCCAACAATTAGGCATTTATCAATCGGTTTTTGCAGTTTTATTCAAACCATCAAAAGGGCAGTTACCAGGCTGTGCCATTGCATGGCAGAGTTGTGTTGGTAGAATTAAAGTCGAGTGGGAAATCACCTCTATTAATCTTGTCTTAAACCAGGATGGCATACAAAGTTTGTGTTTGAATTCGTGTAGTATACATACAATCCGGAACTCAGGACTAAAAGGGTAAATACTGACCTGGGGGGATAAAAAGTTCACCGTACATACCTTCAATAAAGATCTTCGTCAGACAGTCTAGCATGAGAGTAGATTTCATTAGATGGTCAATTAGGTTATACAGACAAGCTGTACGACCGTGGTTGGAGAATAACCTTCTTATTTGCACATACATACGAATCCCGCAAAAACTTTGTTTAGTGTTGTGTCAGTCCAGTTTCTTTATACAATCGTATGAACGGTAAACACCACACAATATAATACACAGACAACTCACAACGTACCTGTTGATTAAACATAATGCTTGTGTCTTTGGGGAGAGAAAAAAAAAGATGTGAGTGCATGAGTCTGAGCAGACAAATCGTTTACAGCATTTTTAAGAAAGGGTGTCATAAGTGTGTGGACATTTGTCATTATTCTGTTAATTAATAATGCCAAATTAGGCATTTACAGTGTTGAACTCTCCATGCTATATAATTGCTATCAACATCAAATTTACAATTATCCAGTTATTGTTAAATGCGCCACAAAACTACATCGTATATAACTTAATACACTGGTAAACAATTAGCATGAAGGATTTTGGTGATAATTTGTTGAATAATATTTGACAATATGAAGACGCAAACAAATGGAAATGAAAAGTCCAAAGTCTAATCAAATGTTGCATGTGGCTCTAACAAGATAATGTGCACATACTCCCGACTTTATTTTGGGAAATGTCGCCTATCTTCTTAGGCTCACTATATCTTGAGGTTTTCGGCAAATTTAACTTGTTTTTTGTTTCACGAAAAGTAGAAAGAGGAAAAAATGTTTTTTGACACACCCGACATTGAATGAATTGCCATTAAGGCTGGTTCTGCGATACTAACTGGGAAACATCTGTCATACGTTAGGTGTGTTTTTTTTCTTTTGGCGTTGAAACAAACGTTCGCCAATATTTTTCTATGTTTGTTGGACTTTTTTAATAGTCATTTATCGAGGCTTAATGAATGATTAAACACATTGCCAGACGATATTCAACTATATTCATGAAGTACTGGCTGAGAATTTGAGCTGATAATACAATGGGTATGAAAATGGACATGGCATTGTAAATAACACGATCTCTGATTAATAATTGAATTATATTTCATGGAGCTTCACACTATATAATTATCCATGTCTAGACAAATGATCAACACCACGGAATAATAACTACGATAACCCATGTCTTGACACGATTTGACTGGCAATAAGTTGTTAATATACGACCAGTATAAACCGGAAAACAACGTAGTACCAGACTTCCTTGTATGGGCTATTATCTGGACAAAATTAAAGCTACATTGAATATGTATGAGATATTATAACCGTGGATCGACAACTTAGATAACTATTCCATACTTGGCTATCCGGAGGAGAAGGTTATTACGGTATATGAACCTTATTATTTAGACGATGTATCATTGGGATAAACATACTCAAGACAAACATAGTTAGTTTTAAATACTGTGTAAAAAATAAATCGCTGTATATATACCTACAGATAAAGTCAATAACATGTCGATGCCATAATTCTTCTGAACGTTGTTCATGCTCTTTGCATTATTCTTTTGACATATAACGTATGACACTACTGTTGATGCATCGCAAAAGTGGTTGACACATGGCAGTTTTTTTAATTCGTTTCAGGTTAGTTGGGTAAGAAAGACATGTAATTGATTTCATTACGCAATTAAAACTTTCTCCTAGAGGATACAAGTCATTTTTTATGAAAAATAATTGTATTCCACAAGTTCACACAACAAATAATTGAGGACTACATTTCTTCTAAAGTCTATTAATTATTTATGCATATGTCAATCTGAATAATAGTGATTTAAATCAGTACTGACTGGTAAGATTGATTGGTGTTTAACGCCGTGCTCAAGGGTATTTCACTTGCATGACGCCTTTGCATTGCCAGTGTCTGGAGAATAAGCCGTGATATGACCTCGTAAAAGTCTCCACGTTGCCACTGATAAACACATGGCTTTTCCTTGTATTATTGTCCTGAACCAACAATGACCCAAGCACGTTAACGTGCTTTTTATTTTCATCAAATACCGTACTTTTGACACCAAAAGGATAATAACGGATTTACCTTTGGTCTCTATGTTAAAGCAATCCAATAAGCGATGGTCGACAGTTTTGTATTAACGTCTGTATAGCCCTCAAGGGATACATTGAGATCTGGCATATTGTCATCGTTATATGAACTCATTCACAGAAGAAATTGAAATGGAGCACTGTAAAGTGATCGCCGAGTTGATATACATGCCGGTACAATACGTTGAAAACAGAACTGACCCTGGTCTAAACACATATCAGTTGTCCTTGGGTTCCACTGATTAATTTTGTACAAGTAGTGTAACTTCGACCAAAGTCAAACTCATTATTTATCTCTTTATTTCGGCGCTTTGTTTTTCCATCGTAACCGTGTTGATCTCTTCTGATAAAGGCTTGTTTGTTTGATTGGGGTTTTACGCCGTACTTAAGGTTATTTCACTTATATGACGGCGTCAGATAATGGCAAAATAAATAATAAATTGCTGAAATATATAGCTAAATAATTTGTTTCGTTTCCAATTGAATTGAATTAAGACGATGGTCTGTATTTCTGTATGTCTAACCCGTCCATGTTTAAATTGTTTCCGTTCTTAACGTTGAACACATGGCTCTGTCTTTACAGATATTATGATCCGTAAAATTATTTATTTGATAGAAAACTGGGGTTACTCGCATTGCTAATCTAGTACAATAAACTTCATCATTTTTGGGTGTATTTTAACGAATCCACGAAAATTGCTCCGGCAACATTTGCTCCAACGACAACTGCTCCGACGACAATTGCTCCGCGGCAATTGATCCGACGACAAGCCGGAGTTATTGTCGCCGAAGCATTTGTTGTCGGAGCAATTGTCGCCAGAGCATTTGTCGTCGGAGCAATTGTCGCCGGAGCAATTGTCGGTGGAACAAATGTCGTCGGAGCAATTGTCGCCGGAGCAATTGTCTCCGGAGCAATTGTCTCCGGAGCAATTGTCGCGGAGCAATTGTCGTTTTTCGGAGCATTTGTCGCTGGAGCAAATGTCGCACTAGCAATTGTCGGGCAGCGATTTTAATTATGTTTTTCGAAAGAATCAGACTTTAGGTAAACACTTTTTTTGTCAAGTTAACTAGTGTTGTTGACGAATAGCCAAAGCTACGGTAATGGGAATCGTTATTGATGGTCTCTACTGCTTTCCGAGGTGTAAATTGTAGATTCTGATAAATATACCGCATGCAGCACAGTTCCACGATTTTGTGAATCTGGGATTAAATTAAAATTGTCATTTAGGTTTTTCCAACGTAACTAACAAACACACAAAAAGCGCTCTTCGATTGCTAGTTTTTTTGTTTGTTTGTACGATCTGTCTAACTCTGATTAATTCACCCACAACCAACTCCCTAAACCACCTTCATCAGTTCCTGTCACACTTTTTATACCCATCCAGCCCCTGTACATGAGCGACTGTCACCCCATCCCCGCCCACTCTTCCAGCGAATTACACCTACAAGATTCGATAACATTTCTTTTCCGAGCTATGGCGTTTTTTTCGCGTTATTAGGCCCTATACCATAATTTTCTATGGCCGGGTTTTGTTCATAAGAGCCAACATCTTGATACCGAGAAGTGGGATGGTCGCATTAAGACACCACAACGGTTTGACGCGTTGGTCCGTCCACAATTAAGCATATTTTGGAATGCCTAACATAAATGATCTCTGGATGCAGTAACATTCCCGTCAAATTAAGTTATCACATGTGTGTGTCACGGGACAGCGTGTTAGACCGTGGACATATATATATATTTCTCTTTTTTTCTTGAACTAATTTTTTTTCCACTTCATTTTACATTCTTTTATCGCAAATTACAATTTGTGTTATGTGATATATTATTTTGTCGTAATACAATGTACTGTTTCACACAAAAGTATTTACCCGGTACATAACATTATGAAATTTAATTTCATTAAAGCTCATTGTATATACGTATCGTTTAATCTCAGATTTAAACAAAGACCATAAGCTAACATGCTTATCTTTCCTTTCACACATTATATAGCTTTTGTAGATACAAAACCCAGCAATAGTACTAACACGATTTACTTCATTATACTCTGGCAAAGAAATTTTATATCCAGAGACAATATATTTGAAAAAGATTGGTCTATTAAACCCAACGATTTCTAACATTTTTACAATTCTTTTCCAAAACATTTTACAATGTTCGCAGTCGATAAAAAATGGGAGTAGTTGTCAATACATTGGCATGTTTTGCACAACCGACTATCCGCTAACTTCCATTTACAAAGTAACTCTCTACATGGTAAGATATAGTGAAGTAGTTTATATTCAAATTGTGTTAGACGATTGTATTTTATGTAATAGAATACAAACTGATACACATCTGACCAGAAATCAAAAGTAGTAGCTACCCTTATATCTTTGGTCCATATTTTGTGAATGTAAAGGGGCACAGATCGTTTATAGATCAATTTATTTGAGAGCGATTTTTTTTAGTAATATCCATATAATTATTGTTAACAAGAACAAATAGGCTACCTGGCATTAAAACTGTTGTTGCTTTGGAATCGCCTTCCATTAGTATGGTTCTCCATTGTTTTGGAATGGCTTTTAAGATTGCACAAGTTTCTGAAACTAATTACGTGTATCTACTAGTTTATCTTTAATGTTTGATAATAACTTCATTCTGTCGTGGAGAAGGTCGTTTATAAATAAAATATTAATATCAATAAAGCTTTTTATAAGCAGAGTTTTTCCATTTTGTTTAATATGCTTGTTATAATATATATTATTTCTTGCCTGATATCTTTAAAAACCTTGGGTTCCAAACGCTGCCCACACCTACATTTTACCCACACCTTTAGAATTCCTCTGTGGAAGATGGGTATTTGTACAATTTTTGGTAGATTTTCCATATCATCTATATTCATTTTAAAAATTAAAAAGTTTGGACCATAAAGATCTAGATAGTATTGGGGAATTACTTTCCATGAAGCATCCTCTTTTTGTGACAAACCGACTCACCCACTGCACTTTAAGGGCATCATTATAACATTCAACATCAGTTACTTTTAATCCACCTACAGACCAATCACATAATGAGCGTTAATCTTTTTTCCCATTCCATAAAAAAGAAAATATCATAGAATCTATTCTATTCAAAATTTGTTTAGATGCAGAGGTTCATGAGGCACAATAAGTAAACAGACGTAAAACTGAAGTCTTTATGATAATATTTTTTCCAAAAAATGTCAGATTTCTTTTTCGCCAGCAATCCAGTAACTTTTGTGTTTTATCAAGTTTGTTTTCCCAATTAAGCAGTTCACAGTAGGACTTGTCATGCCCAAAGTGTACCCCAAGGGCCTTAATCTGAATATCAACCCATTTTATATCCCCTGATCCAGAAGTATTTTGCTTTAACCCACCTATAAACATTCCTTCAGTTTTATCTCCATTTAATTTCAAACCAGAGTGTACACCAAAGTTTTCTACAATAGGTAATGCCTTTAACGCTTCATTTTCTGAGTTGACAAAAAGGGTGGTGTCATCTGCTTATTGCGAGATTTTTAAAAAGCGGCGTAGGCCGTTTGACTTAATCTTAATTCCTTGTATACCATTACTGATTCTAGTAGCTAGTATCTCTACTGTAATTACAAAAATTAATGCTGATAAGGGGCAGCCTTGTCTTATTCCACGACTTATATTGAAGTGGTTAGATTTCCAGCCGTTATTTGAAATACAACTAGTGACGTTTGAATAGAGTGTATTGACCCACTGTATAAATGAAGGTTTGAAACCAAAAGCTTTAAGTGACTCTGTCATGAAAGTCCATTCTATAGTGTCGAACGCTTTACTAAAATCTAAAAAAAAAATGCATTTCAATCTAACTTCTTTTAAAAATTCAAAAACTTAACAATTATATAGGTTTACACATACCACATCCAATTCTCGCCGTAATATGCAACCATTGTGGGTATATCGAGAAATATTGAAAAGAAAGATGGTATTTTTATCTGCAATACTTAAATTGCCAATTTCGGCCCTTTCAGATTTTGGCTGATTCTACATAGAAACCGGTTTATTTCTCGAAATCTGTTCATCGTAGAACCTTCACATTTGTTTAATCTGAAAGAGTACAAAATGGGCACGAAAGCGGTGCCTCGTATTTTGTAAGTTCGCTTTAGATTTTTAAAAAAGTGTTTCGAAATATTTATTTTGTGATTTTATATGATTTCCAATGGTCGGACAGAAGAAAAATGCTACTGCGATCTAGAACGATCGCAGTAGCAGTTGTTGTCCTTTTGTTTTCAAAGCGAAATTTCCAAAATAAAAAACAACGTTTTTCAGTGCAAAGTCTATATTCTATTAAACATTCATTTGGTGTTATAGTTGTTGTGCTTTGATTAATAAACCACTAGAATGCACTCAATATGCAGTAATTTTGAAAATAATTTTTGGATCTTAACCACATTCACATATTTATAATCCTGAGTGTCCAAGCTTTTAAAAAGTTTATACATATATTCCTCTTCAAAATAGTTCGCCAAAAAATATTTTTCTCAAAATCGACCGAGGGGTCCAGCAAGACCTGAAGTCGAATTGCAAAGAAACTAGGCCTATGTATCTATGAACTTGTTTTTTGAATTTGTTAATACATATTTTAGCTCAAAACACAGTTTTATGAACTGACAAACATCGTATGAAGCTGGATAAGCACAGAGAACCGTACGGAGCCGCCATTATGGCAGACCATCGAGGTCGGAACCAGCCGACTTCAAATGGCAAAATGCGGGTTGTTGGAGGAAGCTGTGCTCTATGGGCCGTGGGTCAGCATACATGAAGCCGATTTGTTTGTGATGTCTTGCATTGTAAATTTGGACATTTTGTCCTCATTGTGCCTTGTTTAACGTCCTGTGATTGTCTTGTGTGTTGTCATTGTTTATTACAAGTGACGTCAAATGTGATTTCATTAAGCCGTCAAATACTTGAAATAACCTTACGACGTAAAACCCGAGTCACATCAAACGACGGCAGTGCATGGTGATAGGAGAGGACGGGGTTCGCTCCGACTGAGGGATGCGTCTGACAACACATGTATTAACCAAACTGAAAATACTACAAATTTAGTCCTTGGTTTATTAGTTGCATACCATCAAATCTAGGTAAATGTGCATTGGAGAAAAAAAACAACATACCTAATCGTTTTCCTTTTCTTGAACTTTTCTATTTTCGGCGATTGCGATGAACTCACTACTTACAACGTAATCTTATCAAAGAAAGATTTTCACCCAATTCTTATATACTGGATTACTTTCATTATACGTGTATTTGAGCTATATGATGAGGTCACCATTACTTGAAAACGATCTCTGGAATGAGATTGAAACGTTCTAACCAATATATGAAGAAGTTGTCATCCATATGTCAATTAGTATTGCTAATACTGTTGTTACACCCCATTAATACTCCGTTAAAATCCGATCTCCATTAGCTCCCCGGCATTGTATTGTCGCTATAGTAGATATGAGGACATCGTTAAGTAAACGGTGTCGATTAGTTAACCAATCACAGAGCCGCTAACCAACATTTGAAAATGCCTGCTTGGGGATTCCCATTGGACTGCCCTGGCGAGCAAGCGTAACCAAGTATCTGTGTTTAACACAGCCTCGTGTTATCTGGCTTTTCATTGGACAATTTTAACAGTGACCTTTCTTGAACCTGACATCGTTGAACATCGTTTACTATAGGATTACCTCAGATCTTTACAAAGCGACAATTACAATTTCGGGGAGCTAATATAGAGCGGATTTTAATCAGATTGGTTATACCCCCGCTATGAACTAGTCGGGGTATAAAGCGCTCCATTTGTCCGTCCTCCACACTTTGGCTTCCGAAGCATATCTCGAGAACCGTTCAATATTTGTAACCCAAACTTTATACATACTTCAATCAGTTGTGCCTTTTGCTATTTTTAAATTTCCACAGCGCATAACTAATTTGCATATTGCAACCGTACAGGTCAATGGTGAATATGTGCCATACTTTGGTTTCCGGAGCCTATCACGAGAACTGTTCAATATTTTAAAACCAAACGTTATGTGTATTTCAATCAGGTACTTAAGTGGTGACTTTTGCTCTTTTTACGTTTCTACAGCGCATACCTAATTTGCATATTGAAATTTTATAAGACAAAGGTTAGTTTCTGTGTTTCTGAAGCATATCTTGAAATGCTTAAAAAAAACTTAAAAATTAACAGTACCGGTACGCAGAAGTGGGAACGTTCTTTCACTGTCTGAACATTTTTGGCAGAATCAACCCTGTTCGTCATGACAATGCAGGTTTTCGCAAAGCCTCTTACTCAGATTTGCATGACTGAAATTAGCATCAAATCGATTGAATATGGCCATCTACCTCCATATATTTGCAAGTATTTTTTCAAGCCTTTGTCAAAGCCAACCATTCTCAGGATATACTAAATAAAAGTAACAGAACATTTGATCTGTTTTCATATTGATCTCCTTTCTTGATATAAGTGAAAGTAATTGTTTTGTAATAAAATTGACGAAAATCACAAAGCATTTTTATTGGGGTTTTGCGCCGTTCTTAAGGTTTTTTCACTCATATGACGGCGTGCCATGCAGCCCAATGGGTGGAGGAAACCACCCTCGACGCCACTGGCAACAAACAATGAAAAGATACAAGACAATCACACGACATGACAGGACGCGACAACAGCTTCTTGTTGCCCCTTAGCTCTGAGAGCACCAGGGCAACACAAAGCTCCCCCCAACCGCCCGCAGCTCTATAGAATAAGGACGTAAATATAATTCATCATTTGACTAAAATTGATATATTTTACTTATCTAGAAAGAGTATATATGCCTCCACTGATAATCGAACATGGGTCCATTAGCATACAGGACAATTAATGTACATGTATCAATTGAGCGAATGATGCTGCCAATAGAATTCTACTCGATTTCTATCCCGAGAAGAGGATGAAAACCTCTATCTCAAAGCACTGACACAGGGACACTAAAGTAGCCGAGTGGTGGAACGTCCATTTCATAATCGGTAGGTGGCTGGATCGAGCTCAGACCGAGGCAGACTTCAGAGCACATTAGATCCCTCCCCCCCACCCCCCGTAATTTTCACCAAGGGGCCAAATTAAAATATCAAAAATCTTATCAATGAAGCTTCATGAAGTTCCTATGATTACTGACGGAGTAGAAGTACGTTTAGTATTTTAGTGTCCCCCGTTACAATTTACCCCTCCTCCCCCGCTTACTTTTCTTTCAGGAGCCAACTAAAAAATCTTGCTCTCGGAGTCGATTGATTGTTTGATTTTTGCTTTTACTTGTGTCTGAAGAAAGGCGAATTCGCACTGCTTACCCTATACTCTGGATAGTCTATTTGAGTCTAAAAGCAAAACTTTGGAATTCTATATGAAGTTCTTACATGGCAAAGTTTCGGATACACCTTGACATTATTAGAAGTTGCATAAAAAACTGATACATCACGTGACTGTTTCATAAGTGACGTAATAGCATATATACCTCTGAGATAACTCACATGTGCGATAATTACAAATCTTTTACCAGAGTTATTCAAGCAAACAACCCTTTTAAATCGTTCAAATAGCAGTAATGATGATAGATAAAACACAAATTAACGTCCCCTGTTAATATATAACATTTTATAACATTTTTGTTCGTTTTTTAGATATATTTACAAGTTAAAATTTCGCTTTTTTGGCTCATTCAATTTTTTTTTATTTAAAACTTAAACACAATGTTACAAAAAACAACACTCGTCGAATTAAAAAAATAAACTGAAGGACCTTTTTTGGTTTACACGAAATACTATACGTTGATGTAAAAATAAAAATTTAACCAGGACAGTGTAAAAGTAGTAGAAATTTGAAAAAGAGGTTTTAAAAAAATTATATTTCATTTACTAAAATCCAAATATAAATTTAATTTAAAAAAAAAATTCATATATTTTGATTTTGCTTAATAGTTTAGATGGAAAACAGTAAAAATCTCATTACAAAGGGGAAGAATATCCTTTAGCGTTCTGTACCCAACTATGACTCTAGGACATCCTCTCGTACATGTACCCAACATACAATTACTCCACCCACCCCGATTATTAACCCCATCCTGCCCGACAATTGATCCGGTGACATTTGCTACAGCGACAATTTAGTGGTGCTGCTCTTTACTGTTGCCGGAGAAATTGTCGCCAGAACAATTGCATTGGATTCGTCAAATATGTATCAGGGCATTTCAGATAGTGTCAGAGTTTTATATTTTTACAACATTTTGTTTATATAAATAAGGAATAATTGGAAATGACTGTTAATAATTATAAAGCACGATGCGGAACATCATCAAAATTATATCAAATACATAACGAATAAGAATATAAACTCATGTTGTCCAATCGTCCCCTATCGCAGATCAAATCCATAAAACATATTAAAAAACAAGTATGCAAATATATATTCAGAGGACAGTCTCGTTCCCTATATGCTATGTCAAATATGTGTAGAGATAAGTACCACACTTAACAATGATGTCTATTTGTCCTATAGTCAAAATGAAAATTACTATAAAACAAGGCCTTGGCACGTATTCCGTATAATTTGATCAATGATATTTATTTACATGTCTATACAAATCTAATATGATAACTTGTCAAATACTGATGGACAAAGGATGATGATTTTCGTTGTATCTCTCATCATTACTGATATTTGCACGTTTTGTAAAGGGTTGTTTGCTTGGGTAATTCTGATAAAAGATTTTCCAATTTCTGCACATGTCAATTATCTGACCTGTTCATACGGTAATTATGTCGCTTATGGAACAGTCACTCGATGCTTCAGTTATTTGCGCATGACACGTGTAAAAATACTATTAAGGTTCATCAGAAATGTTGTCAAGTAAGATCTATAGGCCTATAGCCATTCTTTGAGTGGCATTTAAAGGTAGATGAATGAACAATAAGACATTGGGGTGTTGGTCACGACTTTATCTCCCCGGACACGAACTCCTTAGAACAATACGCCCCTCCCGGACCCGAGTCTGTCCGGACATTATCTCCCGGGAAACGAGCCCCGCCCGGACTCACCCCCACCCTCGGAGCAGACAACACGAGCCAGTAGTATACTCTAAGCACTTCGAACCGCATTCGTGCGGGACGGTTTTCCGGTGGTGTTGGTGCGCATGCGCAGGATGCTTGGAGTTCCGGTGCTGCTGTTGCTAGGGCTGTTGTGGCGCCCCCTAGCGGTGAGTCACAAGTGGAGACAACTCGTGGTTGTCGTGGAGTCCACTCTGCTTTGATCCGGGTCCTAGCTGGATGACGTCATGACGTTATTTTTGGGGACGGCTTCATGGAA
>JAUELC010020851.1:0-13093 GCA_031471745.1 Cryptochiton stelleri
GCCTAGCCAGTCCTAGAGGAGACACCCATTTGTATTATAATGATAGGAAACACGATGTTCATTTCACCGTCTATTGATTGGGAGCTGGATCTCAAGTGTTTAATGTTTCTGTCACTAAGCCTAGCCAGTCCTAGAGGAGACACCCATTTGTATTATAATGATAGGAAACACGATGTTCATTTCACCGTCTATTGACTGGGAGCTGGATCTCAAGTGTTTACTGTTTCTGTCCATAAGCCTAGCCAGTCATAGAGGAGACACCCATTTGTATTATAATGATAGGAAACACGATGTTCATTTCACCGTATATTGATTGGGAGCTGGACCTCAAGTGTTTAATGTTTCTGTCACTAAGCCTAGCCAAGTCATAGAGACACCCATTTGTATTATAATGATAGGAAACACGATGTTCATTTCACCGTCTATTGATTGTGAGCTGGATAATGATAGGAAACTCTTTAAAGCTTACAGATTTGTATTTATATCAGTTTGTTTACAATAGTTATATGCTGCATTGTCATTGGTTAACAGTATTACATGTTAGATGTTTAGAGATGAACGAGGTGTTTTGAGTTTTGCGTATTTTGGGGGAGTATTATGGGAGTATTTTAGAGGCTTTTTCAAGTTGTTATTTCTCTCCAGTCACGTTTGATATCCAATATAGAACTAGTTACAAACAGTAATATCTGTTTATACTTCAAATTGTTCACTGTCCAAGAGCAATTAAATACTATTTCCCTCAGAGGAATTTGTCTACCGCGTAAATGTAGGTTCCCTGAAGAGAGATCGACACAGACATTGCGTTTCGTGACACTGAGATTCGATAACAGGGGTTTAACGGACTGACGTATTGGCTCCACTGATGGATCTTCCCCGAGAGATTGTGCATTGTCGTTCCAACTCCTGATGTGGACCAATATTATATATTCCTTAAGAGGATTATACAACACCCAAAACAATTTTACAAGGCCAAAGTTGCGTTTTATAAACTGGACTTACTCACATTCATTTATCTCTTGTAAGTTACATTCATTTATCTCTTGTAACTCACATTCATTTATCTCTTGTAACTCACATTCATTTATCTCTTGTAACTCACATTCATTTATCTCTTGTAAGTTACAAACTAAGTATATCTTTGCATATATAATTGCTAGTTGTAGTATATTATTATATTATTATACAAAATTGACTGGTCTTATTTGATTTTTTTACGGTAAACTTCATTAGTTTTTATAAATAATATCGTCTGATGTCATATTGCTGATCCCACCGCTGTCTTCTGGTGACATTACTGGGCGGTTGCAGGCAGATTCGTGTTGCCCTGGTGCTCTCAGAGCTAAGGGGAAACACGAAGCCAATCTGTTTGTGGCGTCCTGTTATATCCTGTGGTTTTCTTGCATCTTATCACTGTTTGTTGTCAGTCGCTTCGGGGGTGGTTTCCTTCACCCATTGGTCGGACACGCCGTCATATAAGTAGCATAACCTCAAGTACGACGTAAAACCCCAATCAAGCAAACAAAGCATCTGGTGACATTCATAAAGCCGTCCAGTCTTACCAAGATGGGAAGGCCGCTGATCTGTAAAAAGTTCGCCATTATTATATTCTCAAATATTCTCATCAAACGTCTCTCATTCTATTAATATATTTTTACGGTAATTTGGACACCGTGTAAAAAATAAGCATGGTTATTTAAGAGAATTGCAATTATGGTTTTATATCTACCATCATCTATCGACTTAAAATTGCCTGCGTTGTAAATAGACATGACAACTTCACGTAACATACACCACTGTCTGGCCCAAATCTACATTATATTCAATGTTATAGACTAATGCATGAGTTTATCGATATCTGTAGGTCATTGCAATTTCAAAAATATCCCAAAGACGTAGTTCTCAATTAAGTATGTTATACACTTGTTATCAACTGGTAAGAATTGCAGTAAAGAATTGTAGTCTATCTCATGTCCTCCAGCGATCCAGTATTACCATTCCTTATCATCAAGTGGCCGGACTGTCAGCATAGGA
This sequence comes from Cryptochiton stelleri, assembly GCA_031471745.1. Lineage (NCBI taxonomy): Eukaryota > Metazoa > Mollusca > Polyplacophora > Chitonida > Mopaliidae > Cryptochiton > Cryptochiton stelleri. The sequence goes on from JAUELC010020851.1 coordinate 2,032, forward strand.
AAGGTAATAGTTTACATTATGTGGTTGCTTATTATATTGGAAGATAGCCAATCAATAACCTCCATACGACCCCGACAACCGAACGGTATATCAGATTCTATATGTCATTGAACCGGAGTATAATATCCGCCATCGAATCTAAGTCGTTTTAACTTGTCAGAAATGATCGAGATCTCGCTTCATTACCTTTGAAAGATCTAGTTTAGCCAGGCAGTGTTAATAGATCGTCTTTGCTACTTTTTGAATAAGAAGCAAACTCAGATGTGAACTAAAGCAGCACAGATTGTCTAATAATTGGTTATATTGGCTGACCCGCCAAATGTTTGTACAAACTCGACAAAGCCAGCCAATGCTGTGTAGGTGTGGCTTGCTATTTCTGTGCCAAAACGGAAGCAACTTTTTATGCAAGCAAAATAATGATGTGTCACGATATGTCATCAATTGGTAATGTTATTTTCATCTCGACATATGAATTACAACGGCACTACTAAATCAGAAGTTACGATGACGTACGGGTAATTTATACACAGCTATCGGGTCTTCGCCGAGTCCGCTCCACGTTATTATCACAGTAAAAATTATACCGAGGTTATTGCAAAAAAGAGTTGATAAAATGTATTTCCTGTACTCCGACTGAGGAAAATCATTTTACTTTTCAAAGCAATTTTTTCATCCAGATAGAAATATTGAGATACAGGGCTTTCATATGTAGTTTCGTTTTGAGACATTTATGTTCACTGTTTAATGATATTGCTTTGATGATTTATTGTAATTTGTGTTCACATGGTGAATCAATGATTGAGGTTGTTTCTCTCATAGGCAAGGCTTTTTAAATTATCAGGATTTGTTTATCGTTTGGTAAAACTACCTTTTCGGAAGAAAATCCGATAATATGAGGTCATTAGCACATTGTGTGTATTGCTGCCGCGTCTGCTATCTATCAAACTATCAAAGGGAATATAAACTAGTGCATTTTTTGTTGTGACACAACCATATGTCTTTCTTTCCTGCTACACCCACACATCCTACAACACATACAATTGTATACAATCAACGTGTAATCCGATATTAACGGTGCCTGTATTAACAGTGAAGGAAACCATCTAGACCCACGAAGTCCAAACAAGCGTTGAACTGTCTCTGAGCAGTGCTCAACTTTATTGTTAATAGGGTTGATGTAATATCGACGGTAACACAATAGATGTACCTACCGGTGCCGGTCAAGTACCAACACGAGGAATATGACTGCAGCGAAATTATATTCATTTGGAGTGTGTTTATTTTTTTATTTATTATGGACTTCCCAGTTTCATTTATATTGTATTACATTCAACTAATCAGTTTCCCAAAGATGGCGACATATGAAGTGTTAAAGTAAACTAGAATAGTTGAGAGGGACAGATGAAATTATTTAGGGTATATAGGTTTCGTTATAAGGAACCAATGGCTCAAACATATTCCATCCGGCTCTAACCCAACAACTGACTGTACAACTGTAAAGAATAAATACTGACTATATGTCAAATTAAAACTTTTCAATATTGAGATGAACAAAACGTGCTTTATTCTTCAGAGGTGCACTTCATATATGCTATGTTTCGCTTTTCCTTGGAAGTCAAGAATAATTAACCTGCATACAGCTTATAAAAGAGAATCATATTGTGTCTGGAACAAAGAATAACTACTTTAAGAAAGATATCTTTTGAAAAAGTAACTTATATCACATTTATGTTAAAGACGAGATTGAGCAGGGTTTTTTATTGTTACAAAAAATTCTTTATTTTTAACTAACTATAAAACTGTGAAGAATAAATATAGCTCCCGGCAGAGTGAGCTGGAGGGGAAATTATTATGATCGTCCTTTGTTGCGAATATATTTTAATATATTGGGGTTGAGCTACTCTATGCTGCCCAGAGCGTGTCGTATTAAAATAAACGGATCACAGACGTCTAATATCAATGCATGACTCAGATTCCAGCAGTATCATCAACGAGCAGACGATCCACACGTCCGCATCCAGGAAACCATTGAAAACCAATATATTGGTTTCATTAAGGAAGGTAATAGTTGCTGAGTCACGAAATCGAAATCTTTTCCAGAGCTCGTGATGAAGCACAACAAAATGAATCAAGAGAGATTGAACAATTAGGCGAGCAGCACTAAAGCAGAACTCTTCAGATCAATCTTCGGATTTAAATTATTTTTGAAACAATACAAATCCAGCCCAATCTCGTCTTTAGCATCAATGAGATATAACATACTTTTTTTAAAAGAGATTTTTCTTAAAGTAGTTATTCTTCGTTCCAGACGCAATATGAGTATCTGTTATAGCCTTGTGCAGGCTGATTATTCTTGGTTTCCAAGGATAAGCGGAACAAAGCATAAATGAAGTGCATATCTGATGAATAAAGCACTTTATGCTGATCTCAATATATCAACGTTTTAATTTGACATCACCATGAGAGTAATCTAAAGGGTATCATGAAACATACATTTGTATGAGAGGATCAGAGATTAAATCGAAATGCAATGCTCAAATAATAACATCTTTTTACTTCAGACAAGAAAGGTCCATACATGGAAACTGTCTTTCCAGCTATTGTGAAGATAGATAATGTTTAGACATCATAGAAATAACAGTAATCAAGAGGTGAGTGACTCCCCTTATCCCATCGGCAGTACACTTCTCAGTATATGAGGGATCACGAAGAGTGGAAATTAAATCAGGATTTAAACCATAGTCCTTGTTAACTGTCTACATGTGTATATACAAAATGAACAAATGTGCTTTAAGCTGTGTTTTACTATGATTGGAGGCTGTATAAAACTAGAGTTGTTATCCATAGGCTAATTATTACCCTCTCCCCTGCAGGCGGGCGGCGGAAGGACTGATGGGCAGAGAGCGTGACAACATAATCTCATTTGCTTATTTTGCCGATGGGATAATTAAAAAAAGCTGTCAGAATCAGTTAAGCTTGATCACCTATCTATGTCTAGGTGTATCTATATTTCTGAAAATGTTGCCTTGGAAACCACAAATTTCAATGAATATGCACCATTGTCAATATAAATGCAGTTCCGTGTAAGATGAATGTGTGTGCAAATTTGTAAAGCCCTGCTTGAAACGGTTTAGTTAATATCTTAATCACGAGGTCTGTATTCAGGTATACCTATTTCTGAAATGAAATGTTGCCATAAAAACCGCACATTTTATCGAAATAGGAACGTAGTTGAGTGTGAGATACATGAGTTTGCTAAGTGTTAAAGCCCTCTGTGAAGTCGTTTAGCTTATATCTTATTCACGGTCTATATCCAGGTACACTCATTTCTGAAAAGCAATGTAGCAACAAATAATTGCTGTGTAGTTATGGTCTTGAGTTAGGATTGGAGCACTTTAGAAGTGTTGGCTGAAATACTCCACCGGTAAATGGGATTAACTGTCTATCTCACGCTCGGATTTCTGGTTCGACAAAGCACCGTGATCAGGGAAACCCATGGAAACTTATTTCCGTATCTTTTGCACGAATACATTATTAGTTCCGGACTAACAAAATGGATACGATTGATGAAATACAACAAAGTGAAGCTAAACAAATAAAAAAGGAAACACAATGGTAATACACCGCCACCAAAATCGATTATCCTGAGGCTTCTGTGTGAACTGATTAACATTATGGTTTCCTGTTTACTATACACATTAGCATTACACGCGACACTGTCCTAGATGAGTCATGTTTGTTTTTTTTTATTCCGACATGTCGAGTCCTCATTCACTGGCACAAACATAACAAAGGATGTCAGTAAATAAGCTCTCTGAAAAAAAATAATTTTATTCGAATGAAAAACACTTACCGAGAGAAATGCCGCCTTTAAAGTAGTTTTGATTAAATATTCATTGGTAGTGAACCACTTAAACAGTGTCGTTTGCGAAGTTAATTTTCCACTGAATTGACTGAAGGGCTATAACAGGGTGCATATTTTAAACGACACGTTCGAGTTGATGACAATCCGGTATTTCAAGCAAACAATAATTGATTAACCGGTGTTATTTAAACATTGCGCGAAAAGAGTTCGATTGCTTTCCGCCTCGCGTATTTCCTCTTGGCACTTCATTTTAAAAAAAAGATGAATGGAACACTTTGAAATTCATTTTTATATGACCTTTGAAAGATAACTAGGATTCACGTATTGTACATTATACAAATATTAAATGTTTGAGAATGGAATATTATACAAATATTGCAGGTTTGAGAATGGAACATCATGATTTGTCAGCTCGAGACATTGATGTTCAACGAGCGAGAAGCGCGAGTGCACCTCTGAAGAATAAAGCACGTTTTGTTCATCTCAATATTCAAACGTTTTAATTTAACATATAGTCAGTATTTATTCTGCACAGTTGTATAGACAAATCACGATGTTCCATTCTTAAACATACACGACTACTCCGATTATTAGTGAATAAATTTGTTACTTTGAGCAGCTTCTCGTCGCAAAGTAGAGAGCCTAGCAGACGACCGTCGCATCAAAGCAAACTGCCGATACCAAACAAAGGGGAGATAATTTTACGGGAAGTAAAATAAATGTCATATTCAACGCTCCAGCGAGCAATATTACTTTTGTTGCACGGCGTCGACAGAAATCGTTCAATGTCCTGATTCACTGTATACCACGTGACTGGTTCCGACCAATGCAATCAAAACAATTTGACATGAGGTATAACAACATAATTTGTCAAATGGAGACATTCGATGTTCACCAAGCGCGAGTTACATGTAACATCAATGGTCGAGAGCTGACAAATCATCATGCTTCTCTCTCAAATATGCAATACTTGTTTTGTTATACCGAATGCACTGATACCCTGGCAGACGAACTGTCCCGTCGAAACTGCCACTTGAAAACAAAGCGGGGATACTTGAACAGGAAGCAAAATAAATGTCACGTCAGCGAGTCGTCAGAAATCATGCAACGTTTTGATTTGCAGTATATCAAATGAATTAGTTTCGTCCAATGATAACAAAATAATTTGACATAAAGTCTAAGAAATGATGTTTGTACTTCGTCACTTATCACTTCTATAAGTTCGTCGCAAAGCATCTCTGACGCCTGCTATCAGTGATTAAACTGGGGCGATACAGGGAATATCCGACATACACATTTGCACAGTTCTCGTATGTCTGTGCATAATTCAAGTCCACGCTACGTGCTTGAACAATTGAAATCACATTCGAAGCGGATTGATTAGTGTTTAACGCCGTGCCAAGGGTATTTCACTTATATGACGTCGGGGTACTCCAACAAGAAATAGCCACACTATAAGACACAACCATTAAAATGTGAAGTGTTTTGCTCTCATGAAAATATTATATAATATTCCTCCAATGCTAGGTAAAGACAAAATGGCTACACTTACAACATGCTTACCTTAGCCAAAGCACCGAAATAGCAATCCATGTAACGCCAAATCCACACCTTTTCCGCATCTGCACTATTGCGGTAAGCTAGGTAAATACCAACATTCTACTTTAACGCAAGTCGTTACCCAATAGTGTTCTAGATCCGCTACATAAAAACAAACTATAAACACATATAAATTGTATTAATCCGTTGTTGTTTTTGTCTATTTGAATATAATACATTTGCCACAAGTCTGTATAGTTCAGATGTAGTCATATGTGGTCTGGTCCATACTAGTTTGAACTCTGTTGCATTATCTGAAGTAATCTGCTTAGGGGCTCCACGTCGAGCTACAAGCCTGCGCAGACATAAAATAAATGATGCAGCAGACATGTCCACAACTGACTCCAGATGAATTGCCCGAATAGCCATACAGGTGAACAAGCAAATCCAAACTTTAGTAATACCTGTTTCGTTATTATGTAGAGAGGACCAAGATAATCTAATTCGATATAGGAGAAGGGAAGAGACTGGGACACCCTTTCCTTGGGTAAAGGTGGCATAGCTGGCATTTTGTATGATCCACCTTTAGAACACACCTTACTGTTTTTCAAAATCTTTTTCACCACTGATCGTCCTTGTGAAATCCAGAATTAGTGTCGCACCTGTGCAAGTGTTTGGGGCGTTCCAGTGTGAAGTAGTCGTTTATGGACTTTATGTACCGCAAGAGATGCGAAAGGATCCGGCTTAGGTAGGATAATTGGTGTGATTGTTCCATTTGAGAGATCAGAATTAGTTAATCTTCCATAACAGCTGATGACATGTTCTTCACCCAGCTGTAAGCCAAGTTGATGATTTATAGAAATAACGGTGCTGGACGTTTTTCACCCATCAATTAGTAGCTTGAACTATCCAGTAAGCTGTTAATGGCCCTTGTTGGCTAGATTTCCTTTTTAACCTGTGGATGAATCTCTGAATCCATACTGTAACTCTCAATAACGTGGTTAGAGAATCGTTTGGATTCACGTGAAATGGGTTACTAGCGATATAGGTTTACTAGTTCGCTAAACGTCTAGCTTCATATAAGGGTTGTTTTCTTATATCGCATGTGGATGCTTCTAGTAGGTCAGGTGTGATTGATGTTATATCCCACAATGGCCAAGATTCCGTCGATTTAGGCTTTACGTTTCCTTATGCGGACTCGTATACGGAGTCGGACAAGTGGAAACAGCCCGTGTGGATTTCCCTGTTGACATAACTTTCTGGAAAAACTCCCTTTTCCGCGAATTTCCAAACACTCGGTGAAGGTCCAAAATGTCGAAAAAGCTGACAATTGAAAAATTAACAGAAATCGTGTGTGGGCATAGGTGTATTTTTGATCCAGGATGTTCTGATAATAAAGACGCGCAACTAATTTACAACATATGGCGAGTGCGTGTCGGATGGTGGTATAGGCTGGCCTATTGAGCATACATGCATGGTATAAAATATTACCCAGGAAATTTATCTAATACTTTCCTTTCCTTACGGGTGGACGTCATTATCGGGCAATTTATTTAAGCCAAAACGGGCATTGTTTGCGTCAAGGCAATGGCTTCGAACTCACAACATAGGGATTGAACTCGGCAATAATCCAATAATTCCAATATGCATAATACCTCAAACACCCTGCCAGTCTCTGCGTTGGGCAAATTATTCTCTGAAAGGAGAATACTTCAATAAATCCTCTCTAACCGACGCCAAAACTTGCTCGAATTGTTCCTTGCTAGCCCTTTGGCTAAGGGCAGCAAGTTCCGACCATAATCATGCCCTCTTTATACTTAGCACTGGATGAACATCAATTTTCCAACAGAGCAAATCACTTCACATTTTATGGTTAGTGTAAGTATGACAATTAACTGTTGGAGTACACCGCCGCCCAAAAACGTGTAATGCCCTTGAGTACAGCGTTAAACACCTATCAATCAATCAAGCTTAGTATCATGTTAGTTTAAATTTCTCTGCATCCATGTGTATGTTCCTAGACGAAATAATGATATGCCCCATACAGATCCCTTTTACGTAGGAATGAATCCACCAGCGGTGTTTCCTTTTTACCCGTTTCTCTTTTTTTCATAACAGTCAAGGCTGCTGCCATAATTATTAAAGTTTCTTATTGGTATATAAGCTATAATAGCTTTGGTGCGACGTGGGCCATTTTGTCTTGGAGAAAAACGAGATATCATATACGTACAATCAGATAAATGGAAACACATGAAAAAAAAACGGGTCCGCATCGTACGAATATCCGTATCCGTATCTGTGTCCGCACAAATGCAAACGCAGCTTTATACCATTTCCAGCATATAAAAAACTGTCTCACACTAGGTTAGTCCACACGAATTCATTTTTTTGTCGTTATCATGTTGGTGAAAGGTTATACGAATGTGTGTAAGTCCACACGAATTCAGATTGTATTAGTGTGTCATTGAAATATATATACGTCTCAGAGGTGCGTTTGTCAAATCCGTGCATATCTCCTTATTTGGAAAATAATTTATGCAGATACGGAAAATCGTCCGAAAATAGCTGAAGCTGTCCATTCGCTAGATAAGTTATTGTTGTTGTTGTTCAAATAATAGCCTAACATTTACTAAGCTGCATTGTTTGGACATTTTCATCAACATCAACCCTAACCCTTTCAATTGTAAACAGAAAACTGTAAACAAAATAAGGCAGTATATCTACTTTACTTGTATGTGATTAAGCTTTTCTCAACCGTACAAGAGTTGTCGATCACTGCGCTGTAAGCAAACCATTCCATTGGCTGTCCAACCTCGTTTTGCCATTATTCCAAATATGGAGATATGTACGGATTCAACAACGGATCATATGGTAAGGTTCAAATGTGGGTGGATGGGTGGCGGGAGATTTCGGTGAACAGGATTCCGATTTGGTAAGTTTATGTATTGTGCTGTCAATTCCACAATTTATCTTATTGGACCGTGGTTTATGTCCTGTGAATATATTTATCTTGTCATCGTTTGTTGCAAGAGTTGTTCGAAGATGGTTTTCGTCGTCCAATGGGCTGGGACGCCACTATATGGGTGAATGTACTCATGTATAGCATATAATCAGCAATCAAACACACACATTGGTGAGTTGTCTGAAAACATTGTTGACGATGTTTTTCTAAGCTTCCTTCAATTCAGAAGTTCAACATTATTTACAGTAAACATATGTAAATACCATATATGCACAGTTTTATACCAGTCTTGATGTCAAGATGTTAACATGCAATTTTTGTTTGAAAACTTAAATACGATTTTATAGCACATGTGTGAACAGAATCAGTCAAGCTATATGCAAATGCACTCCAAACGCATTTCAGAAACGCAAGGTTCTGTGCATGCCACGATATATTTACAATGCTAGAAATGTCATTATATAATCAGGCCAATCTGATTAAAATCGTATCTACATTAGCTCCCCAGTATTGTATTTTCGCTATAATAGATTTGAGGACATCATCTGGCAAACGGTGTCGATTGGTTGACCAATGACAGATTCTCTCCAACATTTGACAATGTCTGTCTGGGAATTCCCATGGGACTGCCCTGGCGATCAAGCGTAACCAAATGGCTGTGTTTATCACAACTTCATGTCATCTGGCTTTTCATTGGACAATTTTAACAGTAACCCATCTTGAACCTGAAGTCATTGAACATCGTTTATTACAGGATTACCTCAGTTCTACATAGCGACAATTAAAATACTGGGGAGCTAATATAGATCTGATTTTAATCAGAGTGATAATCAGACGTACCGTATCTTCAATGGAGTCATTTGTTTTTTTCTCTTGAAAAAATATTTTAGTATGAATCTTATAACATTAATATGTGGACAGTAGTAATTGACAGCATAATTGACTTCTCCAGAACAAACCGATAGTTACAAATGTATAACTCAAGTCAGTAGTTATGATATATAATACCTAAATATTTTAGATTGTTACAAGTCTAAGGTAATTGGCTTACCAGTTAAGTCTGTTTCTTACGTTACACTGCAATGTTCATGGATAAACAGTGTGTTCGATCAAAATAAACTAGTGGAGATATCTTGAAGGATTTAAAGCAGAACTGGAAATGTTCCGTTCAGTAATAATATTATATATCTGGCTTCAACCACGGATTGTTTTCTCAGGCATGATAATATGTAGAAAGCAAACTCGCCTTAAAAATAGAGAAACGGGACAGCATGTGAATTGTTTAACTGATGTTTATATATTGGCTGAACTATAATCGACCTTCTGTTATTGTTATTATTCCAGAAAATCGAGTGTAGGTCAACCGATATATAAATATCAGTTATATAATCCATAGGCCATCTCATTTCTCTATTTTATGGCATAGTTTCCTTTTTTACAATTCATAATATCGAGGAAAAACAGTCCATTGTTGATAAATAACTAACACAACCACTTTCTTATATAACGCAGATTTGGAATGACTCTGTAAACAAATTCATTTGACGTATAAGTTGTATAATGTACGATCGGAAGTGTTAGGGCACAAAGCTGTAATTTAGCTTAGTTTTTTAGACAATAAAGAATCATATTGATGCACGTGTTTCACAAGGTATTTGTCCAAATCTCTCAGAAAATTAAATGTCATCTTAAAAAATAAAGCCTAAACGTATGCCTTTCATTTAAGCCATAATAACCCAATATAAGCCAATTGGTATCGATACAATCGAGCACATTTGACAACACAAGCTTGTTCTTATCAAATTTATCCAGCTTATAATGTTCATCACAAATACAACTCCAAACAAAATACCATTTCATAGAGTGATATTTGGTTCGTTACTCCCTTACCGCAAACACGACAGGGCTTTATGCGCGATCCCTTTCGTAGTCGGGCCAGAAGAACCTAACAGTACTCCTCCATACACCGCCGGCCGCAAAGCTCTGTAGAGCTTGAAATTAGCCACCGGCAGGCGTTTTTACCAATCTCATTGTGCCTCTGATTACATATATCCATTGTGAATATGTTTATATAAATGAAACCCCCTGGGCTGGGAGTCCGCCAGGGGGGTGGGTGGGCTCTATTGGGGTTCTCCATAGGTCATCTACTGGCGGGCTTCGGTTCACATACTTGCGGGAGCGGGTCACCTACTGGCGGACCTCGGGGGTCCGCGAGTTCGCCAGCATACACAATTGCCTCACATAGTTATTTTCGCGAACGCTGAAGTGGCCCAGGACCCCCATTCCCTGTACTACTAACGCGCCTAAACACATTAATCGAAGTATATTTGTTTTGCATCTCTTCAGGTGATTTCGAATTCAAATCGTTAAAACTTCTCAACATAAAATGTCCTCATAAAAATTATTAATCAATATGTATGAATGTCCAAGTCTTTCTGACTGTATGCGAACGACTGGACCATCGATTTCCATGTCGAAATAACCTCAAACAGATAGGCATAAATGACTACAACATTCGACGACAACCCTCAAATACCATTTTATCATAGTAAATGTGTATTATCACTTAAACCAACCTAACCAAGGGACTTCCATACTTCGTAAAGTTTACTTCACATAATTATTAAATTAAAGATAAAATGGAACCGTATTGCACACAATGGTAATGCAAATTAGCGTTCACGATGGTATTACAC
>JAUELC010020962.1:0-13092 GCA_031471745.1 Cryptochiton stelleri
AGGTTCAAGTCTCCCAGAAGACCTCAAGTATATGAGGGTGTCACTCCCGCTATGGCGGGTTTGGTTTTGTCTCGGTTTTCCACCGTATTAAGTAAGGCAGAATAAGAAGTGGATAATCCGTCGTCATATAAGTGAAATAACCTTAAGTTCGACGCTAAACACCGATTAAACAAACACACATCATTTCTGAGTTCGATGGCATTGCGGATATATAACAAGTTTTTGAACGCTTATACTGCTTTATATTCTAGATAATCATATATCATTCATGTGATTTGGTTTTGCGTGATTTTTAACGATAAATCTACTGTATAGCCAAATTAATATTTTATTATTTGTTTTTTCTTCTTTCTGAATTTGAATAATTTACTGCTTTCCACAGTGTCACACTAATTACCATCTGTATTTCTCACTAATGACAGCCATGGAATAGCCAAGTATTAAATCATAGAATCATTTATAATCTGGTTTATATTACATAACTAAATGGCAGCCTGGTTTACATCACCATTGATAACTGGATAACACCTTGGTTTACACTACAATATAATGATGACTGGATATTTTTTTACAGCTTTTTATTAAGGATACAATATGTCTGAATCCTGCAGCATCTCGTTGTCTCACGTCTCCACAGTAAACCGTAGCAACAATTGAAATGGACGAGGAAGTCGCACAGACATTTGTGGGAGACATTTCCTGGTCAATCGGAACCTGTGGTTCGACATTTGGATAGACAGTTTTTTTACACCTACCCGGCGGATATTTTTCCTACTCGATGGCACGCAATTGTCAGGAGACCTAAAACCCAGTTGGTTATAAACAATGTCCCCTCCCAAGGGGTGATATTTTTTAATGATTAGTCTGACAGATATAATACATATTGTTTGCAAGATTTCACTTTTTGTCTTTGTTGACGGTGACCTTTGCTCCTGATATTCCTAGTAGTTTCCAATCTTATTCTGGCGACGAGTGACTATTAAGCAAATTGAATTAACAAATGAATGCGAGTCGCAGATCCCATGGTCTGGGCGTCAGTTTAGGCTAGCTTAGAGGATATTTTTTCCTGTTTTGCATAATGAGCCCTGTAGTCATATTCAGTGAACAGCTTCTGTATAACTGACGTTACAGCTTGGAAAATATGTCATTTGTTTTTGCGTTCTGGTCAGACTGATTTCAGATCATGACAGCGAGTTTTACAAGTAATTTAAATGGAACAGTAACGACATTGTGCATGTATGTCGTCGGCCTTTGGTTGACAGTTGCAACGCCCATATACGTAACTACCACATAAGTTTAAAAGAAAGAAAGATATCGCATTTATCTAAATATATATATTTGTTATAGATGAAGAGAGAAACATTTGCTTGCATATACAATCTACTTCCACAAAGTTTTGAGATAAAAAAACAAAAAATCACTTCCCTGGGGTACTGACTAACGCTCACGCAGAGCGATATACATAGATACAAACAAATATCTTGTGTTAATCCTGGATGGCAAATACATTGTTAATTTAGCAGAATGTCCTCACGTCCGGGTATTTTGCAATTACTGGCATCCAGTGCAGGCAGTCACTACCAAACAATTAAACCACCTTTCCATGAAGCTGATTTTTTTATTAAAGACTCCTGGTGATCAGTACATCATAGAGAAGCCAATACCCTTCAGTCCTGATGAACGTCAGCTTACTAAGGCTTTTGTAGTTTATTTTAATATCTTTTTAAAATCCATTTTGTCTAGCATACATGTATTTAGAATCCATTTTTTTGTTTTTACGACTACAACATCTGCAATGATCACACCTAATTCTTACTGCTCGGCAAATCCTTGATGTACCTAACATAATTATAAACGTTATGGCATACAGACTAGAACTAACTTAACGTATGGACGCACCTAAAAGGCACCGAAAATGCCCGACTCACATGCGTCTGCTCTGCCGCTACTTTTAAACACAGACGCAATCATGAAACTAGCAAAACGCGCCTTCTTTAAGTGTAGGAGTAACATACTTTTCGACACGACGCGTAAAACGCAAAAACGTTTAGATGCGATTTTTATTTATTTCCACGCGACTGAGACGCGTCAGAGTGGGGAGTGGCGCGATTCGTGCTTCGTTTTTGGCGAGTTTTGGGGTTTTTTCTAGTCGCGTTAAAGTCTAAGTTAGTTATAGTCTGTACTGTACTTTATGTACAGCATAGACGTAGTTGTTCTGCGTGAGTTTCTGGATTGTTTAAAGAATACCTAACTGAATAATCGGCGTCAAAATGATCTACCGAACATACAATACATTTATGGAAATGTCTATCGTACCAGAATACTTCTGCATTTCGCAAATTTCAAGTTTTTTTATGTGGTACATCTACATTAACTTCAACAATCTAAAATTTTACATTTTGAAATTATGATATTTTCATCAAAAGACACATTCTTCGGAAATATAAAGTCACACTTTATCACTGGTTTAAAATGTGTTAATTATTCGTTCATGTAATTCGACAGAAACGAAACTGTAAATGTCAGAACCTGTTCGCAAATACAATCTGTACAACATAATCCCCCAATTAGAATCTAAGAATGGAAACATTTCTATTCTAATTCACAATGTCCGTACTTTTGAATATGAAGTACCTTTGTGTTTTGTAGATTTATTGTGTTTCTGTTTTCATATACACAGATCAATTGCGATGATACACTACTGCATACATGTATATAGGGTTGTATGTTAAATGCTACGTATTTACGTCGAGTACATTGTCAGCTGACGATCTTGTCAGTTGAACACAACCGAGACGTTCGATTTTTTTATGGGAAACGTTCTCCCCATTTTTCTGAATTCCGGAGAGCAGTACAATTTATGATGTTAAAACTGACGGCCGTGTCATTTGATAAGGCCAAAACATTTTATACGAAAGTGTTCTTCCATTTTCCCTAGTTTCCATTGGGTTGAAACAATTGAGACCGTCGTATAATTTGTACGGAGATGTATATTTACTTACATTGCATATATTTCCAACATTATTTGAAAGATTGGCACAGACATATTATGTATTCGTCGAAATGCTTTTTTCCTTTGATTGTGAATATCAAAACTGCTGAATGTTTTATATTTCGTATATCCGTCCTCCATCTCTCACCCACACATATGCTTCTGTATTGCTTAAAATACTTCTTCTCTTGGTAATTCAAGATTGTACAAAGTAACCTAGGATATTCAAGGCAAAGTTATCCCTCATGACAGATCTTGTTGAAGTATGGTCTGGTGAGACCGGTTTGTTATTGCAACATTTTCCCCGAGGCACAAAACGTTGAACACGAATAGATTTCAAAGATATGTTTATAAAAACAAAACTCAATCTCCAGTGCATTGATAAACACGATAACTGGCCATATAACTGTGTAATGACCTGTAAGATAGCCACTGATTGCGTAAGCCTTCTGCCACCATGAAAAGAAATGTTGCACTGGAAGTGCACATTACGCAATACATATCGTTACTCATATTGAGGAAAGGCTTTTGCTTGATAATGATGTTCTATGTTGTACCGAGTTGAAATGATTTGTTTTGAAATAATTCGACTTTAACCAAACATGTTTCGCCGATAAGGAGGCTTCCCGGATGCCCACTGTCATGTTTAGACTAGTTTAGAGCAGCTTTAACCACACAGCCTCACTTCAATACATTCATAGAATACATCATTTTGCACAGTTCAGACAATGTTACGTTTGCACTTAACACATATATCGTATATTATTGAGAAGCAATTAGATAAATGAAATACGGCAGTCTTCTTTGTATGCCAACTGCGCATCGCACCTTGAGGCAATCACAGCTCCGCTTTCTACTTACTATGTGATTGGCTAATATAAACTTATATTGAGAATAGGAGATTATAATTAAGCAGATTGCTTATGTTTTGTCTCCCTGAAGCAATGGTAATAAAACGTGAATTATAAATTAACGATCATACTTATAGTAAAATAAAATGTAAACAGATGACCTGTGATTCGAAATAGCTTGGTGAATATCGAAATGGTTATAAAAGAATCAATGTTTAAACAAATTAAATGAGCATAATATCAAAACCAACTTTAAACAGGTTTTGGATATACATTGTACATTTAATCAAATGAATGGTTAAAAAGACAGTATGAAATCAACAATACGGTACATGTTTAAAGTGGTTAACATTATATTGTAGTTGTCATACCCTCTGAGTAACCAAGGGCTATTCACCAGTTGGCCAGCAGAACGTCAGGACTGCAAATCTCATTCTGATGTGTGCTACACCAACATGAATCTACTATTACTCCATTTAAGTCACTATTGGTATACATTTAAAAAACCTTGCTTTTCCACTTTTTGGTTACAATTAGTGCTTACATTTTTCTGCAAATGACATAGAGACACGTAACAAAACCTAAAACGAACTAAGGCAGTACAAAAAAAGAAATGCATGCGTGCACACATTTTAATTAGCATGGGTTGTGTTAATATTACGAATCAGACGACTCGTATTTGCGTTGATAGTCGACATTAACACCAATGGTCACACCGCAATATGTACTTTGTCTGGTCTAAATATTTTCCTTCTATTTGATTGGCACAACTAACAATGGAAACAATATGCCAACTTAATAGTGTTCCACTGACACCATTAGAGCTCATACTGTGAAAAATATGTGATTTTTCTTATTCTTTTTTTTTTAGTGCTAAACGTAGATATAACTTATCATTACTTATGTTTTGATCATAAAACTACTTGTATTGTAAGCTATCGGCCTGTGTAGTGGGAGTTATTTCTGATCTTAATAGAGTTGAGTGTTTGGTCACAAGTGTTTGATAATGCTTTGTCATGAACAGTACAATGGCGAATTGTTTATGTATGTTAGTTTTGATGAGTTATTTTTTCTTATATTCTGTACACGTATATGCGCATGTAAAAGTTCCACAGGGGAGTCCAGTAGCAAGCTAGTTAACATACAGTATCGCCTCAAAAGTTTACAATATGTATGATTTTGGTAATAGGACTCTCAGAAATATATCAAACACATCATATGGCACGGTCGATCATGGTCGTTTGTAACCAAGAGACGCACGTTGTCCAATTATAATGGAAATGTCTTTGTCTATCCCCATATAAATGTCAGCTATGTGTATGTCTGGCCTAGACATATCAGATTACTGAAAGTGTCTAACAAAGTTGTCTGCTACATCACGAGTTTAGTTGTAGCTACCATTCGGCTAATTGGTCGTCCTAATGTGTACACTTTAAGGATTGAATGTGGTCATAGAAACAGTTTTATGCGTGATGGAATTGTCAATATGTTTAGGTATTGGAGCAGCTTTCATCACAGCAGATTTCCTTTGTAAAGCTCTAATGATCACGCAGCTATTGCAATAATGCTCAACAATCTTTGCACATAAAAGAAAACCAGGATAATTAGACGTACAACTCTTATGCCAAGGGCTTATAATATATATAAAGCCGCTGACATGGGCCGGTTTGCCGGAGATGGCTGCCAGATGGAAATCACTTTTGTTATTTCATTAGAAATGCTAGGCCGCAGTTGTTTACGTAATAACTAAGACCGCTATCGTTTAACAGGCAACGAAAGGATTTGTATATATAAAAAGCCGATAAGTCAGGAGCGTAAATTACACGGAAAGTAAATTCAGTATAATATGCTTCCGGCGAGATGCACCCGTAAATATTTCTGTCAATTGTTTGCTTAATACATTCCATTATAATGATACAAATCCTTGTCAACACTTGACACCACACTTATTAGAACGCATGGTTCATAATTAACTGTTATCGGATGATTAAAATATTCCGTTGTATTAATTCAGACTAGCGTAGGGTATAAACATGGATCTTATGATTAGGGAAGTGATACTCTAGCCAGTCTACATATACCAGCTAACTAACCCAAATGAGGAATTAGATGTACACTATATATTGAGATATAGAAAGTCTCTCGCACACAATAATTACCCTGATGAATAAACGTTTACATTATAATTAACATAAACCACAGTTTTAATTAAAACGTTACATTTCTTTCCCAGCTGTATCGCCTCTTGAAGATCTACCGTATACACATAGAAAGTGTACAGTAATAATAATATTGTTTGAAAAAATAACTGGTATGACACTGTTCACGCATAATTAGTGTTAGTCTCGCGTGAAGCAGGCCCTTCTCTCGTTAACTTTTGACCCAACACAAGGGTCTGGTAACACGACATGCAATTTGTTTTTAATAATCATGGCCGCCTCCGAATTGGGCTATTTCGTTCAGCTTGTGTTCTGATAAGTTCTTTTTAAAGTAACAAACTTTAAATCGAATCCTAGATATATATGTTTAAATGCAAATAAATTAATTTTAGATTTATTTGTTGAGTCTCAAACGTACTGTAATAAGCCCGTGAACACATTGTGTGCTACCTCCCAGTTTACAACACGTGTTTCTACGCACGGTCTAAATTATTTTTCAGACTAAGCAAATAAATGTAAAAATAATTAATTTGTATTTAAACAGATAGGTTTTGGATTAGATTTAAAGTTTGAAATATAAAAAAGAAAGCTCAACAATAGCCCGATCAGGTGGCGGCTATGATATATGTAATTAACAAAATTGTGTATGTTGTGTTACCAGACACTTGTGGTGGGTCGCAAGTTAACGCGAGAAGGAGCTGGTTCACGCAAGACTAAATTGGTGTTTGAAATCAGCACAGCATAAAGTACCTATCAAAAAAGCAAACTGTTTGTCGGTTACTGCTTCCCTATCCCGTTATTGTTTTTTGTTGTTTTTTTTTTTCTACCAAAAAATGTTTTAATGTGCAAATTATAATTATATTTACAAATACTGAGAAAGCAAAATAACATGTCTACAATTTAGAATAATACATTGTGGATGTAAATAACTTCGATATGAAGTAAACACCTACAAACGCACAATCAAAAAATGTTTTGACAGAAAAGTTAACAGTAATCTGTTTCCTTTTCAGATCACAAACGGTCGATATGACATCGACCATATACACTCATTTATTCTTCTTTCTGTGCATTATTACAAAATAGTTTGCACACTTCTGGTGTATTGAGGGCCAAATCAATATTTAATCCGAATACGAGTTATTTCTAAATCCCAGAGATATATTTAATTCAGTTGGAGTAAACTCTAACAGATTTACAGACATCGCTAAATCCGGCGGATTACAGATATTTCTAATTTGACAAGTGAAGAATCAAAATAATGATGACTGCAAAATATACGATATCTCACATACATGTATCTTACATTAATAGCCAACATTAACTCCACGCCCTCCAGGACAAATGACCAATCATTGTAGAAAGATAGATATTTGCGAGGCCAAATCCCGCGTAGGACATCTCCCCCAAGACATTTGCCCTGGCAGACGTCCAGGCGGGAAATGACCTGAAGCCTGTGTTAAAATAGACGCAGTCAACGTTCGTTGATGTTTGATTGATATAAATTGACAAAAAAAAAACATCATTGCCCCATTAGCGTCGCTGTATAAGTAAAACTTGTTTTAATCGTGACTAAACATATCCAAATATGTTCTGATTGATATTTACTCCCTGGAACAACGTAGACGTCTGTTGAATTGGTTTAAACTACAACATGCATACAGTAACCGCTAGTTGGAGTCCCTCGGTAGACGTTGGTGTGTTTAAGTAAAATTTATCCACCCAGAAGCTCACGCAGGCAGCTATATTCCAATTTACCAGGTGATCTGAAATATGTAACAGAAAACACAGGGGATGCTCAAAAACTTTTGAAAAACATTGCAAATCAAAACATTAACATATACCAGGATATATTTCGTCAGGGGCTACTGTAGTACTTCGTGATATCTTATGTTCGCGTTAACAAAATACTGTATGTTCACAGTAACAGTTTGGATATAATGGAAATGTGAAAAGATTATGGTATGGACAGATTCAAGACCTCCAGAACGATTGTTGTTATCGCGCAAAATACTTCGGGCCATTGAAACGTCCCGCTTATTACCTGTCAAAAAGTTTCAACTGAGCTTTCTTATGATGCCCTATTTTATTTTCTAAGGGACGTACTCAATTGGGAGATTAGATGGACCTGTAAATCGCATGGAAATGTGCAGCCATTGACGTTCACCATTTGGCACCACAAGTAGCTACATGAATCTGAACAAAGGCTAATAACACAGTTTGCCTATGGGAGAGGAATGTTGTTGTATGCATTTTTTTTGTAAATTTATCGCTATAATATGTAAGTTATTATACGTAATGTACAAACCATGACAGGTATACGTTTAACAATAACTCGCTAGTCATTGTGCACTTTGCGGATTTGCTCATCTCGTAGGCCTTCTTGATTCTGAACAAGAATGTTTCGTGACACTATTAAACGTGTGCCTGCACAGAGATCTCTTTTACTCACTGGAAAACATTTATAATAATATACCACAGAACAAATTCCTCTGCTGTTTTCGGAATAACGACAGAACAAGACACTCTATGTAGCTCTTTTTTGTTGACTTCAACCCTGTGAATAAAAATGGAAGTAATTCAATTCTAATAAAAACAGAAGGACAGTATAAACCGCCAGCACTGTTTTAATCAAATTAATATCCTTTTATCTCGATCAGACCTCTACGTGGATTATTTCTCGTTCAAGCTAATTTGTCCGCATAGGTCGATTCTGGCATTCTAGGCCGTATAAGGAAGGATGCTGGTCACAAAGGACATCATTATTGAAGCAGAGTTAATCTCCTGTTGGCATGTCGCATACCGACAGGTACAGTACATTTTGATTTAACCACGTCAACAACTGTCATCTCATCATTAAATCGTAACCACGTTGTATATATTATATATTGTACATGATGTGGGATTTACTCAAAAGATGTAATTATTTTTAACGAACACCGCTTAGTCTGATTCACTCGTAATCCTCTCCGTCATTTTAAGAAAACCAATACAATAATGACTCATAAAACACTGTTAACTTCTAACTATATTAAAAATTAAATGAAATTACACCAAAAATTATGTCATGCAAATCTTGGGTTCATAATTTGAAAACAAACACAAAAGTTCCCTTACAAGTGATATATGCAATTGTTTATCACAATTTATCTGACTTTTAATTACAAACAATATATATTTACTTATACGTTGTTTATCTCATGCACATCGGACACGCGGACTGGTCTCCGTGTCCATAAGCTTCGGATAGATTAGACTTCTAGCTTGAATAGAGTTTATATTTAATACATTGACCAGAACTAGTAATGGAAATAAACAGTCGATGGAGAGATCGTAGTCGATCGGAGTCTGCTTGGGGCAGAATTGTCAACTAGCACGATACGTACAACACTACAATCAGCTGATGAAAGTTCCAATTTTCCAATACCAATTTTATCGTTATTAGTTGATCAGGTCTACCTGAATCTATGGCGTGTCTGAAATACAACGAGCGAGGAAAATATGTGTGTGAGAGAAGGTTTCTGTTATTGCAATAAGCTCGAAAGAAACGCCGAACACACTACAAACACCAACTCAAAGAAAGCTGTTTATCATAATCACTATGGTCATATTAAAGGATCGGTTGTTTGGTTTAAATAGCCTGATCCGGTGTCGATCTAGTTGCCGGAGTGATACGAATAACTAGACAAATCATTATGGAGGCTACATCAAAAATAAACGTTGGCATTCGTGGATTACATGCAAGTCCACAGTTCATTGTGTGGACGATACATGTATGCACGGTACCATGGATAATTGTGTATATAACATCGTGTATTATCTAATAGGAATTATAACGCCGTTGTGTCCCGTGGCATACACATGGCAGGTAATAACTTCACAGCTCGATCACGGTGATATCGCTGGATGACACTAAATCCGATATTCTAAATTTCTTGTCACAGCTCGTTGCGTGGATCACAAGCTGACATATAACTCGTTTGGAAGCTTCTCGCTAAAGAGAAGGACATTGACAAAAAGATTGTTCGTCCGGAAATCTGTTAGAAGTGTCTAAACTAGGGTTTTTAACACTTTGGTCCTAAGGACAAGCCAGTGGGAATACTACGGTAACACTCTAATGAGCTTGAACGAATACAGAAATATGTCACCATACGTCTCAGGACGATACATTTCTTTGAATCCACTTGAGACAACGGTGTCAATACAGTCATTGCCTGTTTGATTTATGTACATCCGTTGAACTTCTCATTACATGTATGTAAACAAAGGAATTAATGAAGAATTTTACAATTAATTCTTTCTAGACCAACAAAACAAATATTTTCCTTACTTTGTATCGTCATTTAATCACAATAATTGTGTGTACAGCGTTACACGGCCTATTGTCATGCAATGCATGGTACAGGAAATCGAGAACCACAAGGGTGATCAAGTGATTAACACTGCCGATGGGTGCGTTATTAAAGTTATAACACTTATTCAACAGATGATGTGACAGAAGTACGCCGTGCAGTTGTGGTATTCAAATCAAAGACATCTGCCCCCATCATTCACATTAACATTTGTAGTACGTAGATTTCCAACGCTTAAATGTGCGTAGTTAGTTGGAATAAGAAGGTGAGTGGGTGTTATTAAGAATCAGGAATTTCGGATGTTAAAATAATAATTATAGCACGGCTGTGGTTGATTTTATGTAAAATAACTACTATAATAGTTGTCTCTCATTGTCAAAACGCAACAAAAAAAAAATGTTTTTATGACATGATGCACATTTATTACATTGATAAAACACGTTAAGATGCAACTATAGTCTGAATTTCAAAGAAATCGGCAAAAAAAAGGTAGGAGTTACGGTCCGCACTTTTTGCCCCAAAATGAAATAAAATATTATTTGGAAAAAAAATATATATATTACATGCACATGATAATCCGTCGTAATTTTAGTAAAATATCCTTGAGTGCAACGTTAAACACCAATCAGACCCACTGAGCGACTTCATCACAATAGAATGACCCTAATTTTCTCCCAAGTAAAGTCTACCAATCTCTCACAACGCAAATCACTGACACATTGACCTTGTAAAAATCGGGTAAAGTCCGGAGAACCTGCCCGGATAAGACACTGCATGGCAAATTTCCCACATATGGGCGTTTGCGATATTAGCTAAAGATGGACTTGACATTGGTGAGGGGACCATTAGTTCTTGAGCAATAAACTTAATTGATGTAGCGACCCGGCTAGAAATGTAAGCACGTGTATGTATAGAAGTTAATTCAGGTGATCTGTTAGCATGGTCTCACTATGGGATGGTAGTAGAAGTAATCACTTGTTCATGACGTTTCCGATAAGGCATAAATATTGTCAGTTTGTTTTTCGAAATGGATGACCAAGTAAGTAAGTTTTGACCTTAACAAATTGCAAAGAATTACGACACGGACATTATTTAAATCATTTCTCTATATTCATAAATGCGTAAATCAAATGTTAAATCATTTGATCTAACAAATTTGTTGTACGGAACCAGCATTGCAATCTTCAAAGACGGTATTCAACGCCCTGAAAACTACCAAACTAGAATACATTTTTGAGTACCTAGAGGCGTTGTTAGAAGCTAAATGTACAGACGTATTTTCTGTCTCGTGGACATGCCAGCTAAAGGAAATAAAAAGGGACTTAACAATAATTTAAATACATTTCCATGAATTGTGTAAGGCCCCAATTTTCAGAAAAATTCATCTCCAAAATAATATCTTAGAAAATAAAGGGTTATGTTTTGCACAGTGAAATTGTGATAGCTGCAAAATAATAACGAAATGCTCCCTCTACATAACTCAATTACAGGCTATTTTACGCTTGAACAGTTTATCAAGAGCTAGTTCATAAATTCTTCCCTTTTAGTTTTCTCGAATATAAAAGTAGCACATGATTTCAATAATTGTATTACCGCGACTCCATTATACAGCTGGGTTTGATATTGACTGCTGGGGCATACAGGTGTAATCGGAAGTTATATGTCACGTCTACACTCCATTATTTAGAATATTTGTCAAAGTGCTTTTCTGCCATACGAGGACTTATCGTCAAAGTCCACTAAAGGGCAGAGGCATCTTTGATGGTAACTAGACAAAGTATGATCTAATGGCAGCGTATACATTAGTATAGCGCGTATATAACGAATATAAACGAAAGTAGCTTTACACAGTGTACAAGCTGTAAATACAACACCGTACTCGTCACCTACATGTGGGATTCTAAACGGAACAAATAGGAATAAACAAATTGAATCAGCACATTATCTTAAACCAGGAGTCAGACCATGTATACATATCTTAATAAGCCAACATTAAATGTACGTGCTTGTTTCATTATTCTATAAAAGTTTTAGACTAAAGAACGTGACCCCATGCATGATTAAAGATACACCCTCTGTACGCTTAAGGAACTAAAGTCTAAACAATGTTAATTCCCTTTAACACACTTTAATGATCTAAAACTGAAAATGTTACGAAATAATGAACTCCTATTGCGCGTGGTAGACACATCCAATTGATCAAAAAGAGTACACATGCTTGAATAACCGTTAATTGAGGTCTCAATACATCGTCAATCGCTGCAATGATATGTGGCAAATAGCCGGAATAATATGTCCGATACTATTGATATCATACATTGAGAATAACAAAATAAGTGTTGATAGCTGAACATTACATTGCCGGTGTAGACAATGAATTTAAATTTTGATATATACACCACTGTTTAGTCAAGCAAATAATTAATATATCGCTGTAATTTGTGTAAGCAATATAAAATACACATGCTATCTAAAAGCTACCAAAGCCAACTCCCTAGTCTCTCTGTTAGTTCATCGAAAACTGTCACTATCATGTTGCCTTTTGATTGTTAATAATCGTCAGGGTGTATTGTGAGAGCACGAATGAGCGGTATATTGGATGACTCTGCACACAATTGGCTTAAAGCGTTGAAACGTTTTTGCACAAGGCTTGTATCTGCATTGCTGTATACGTATGACTTAAGTGTACAATTTCCCAAATGTCCAAAGTTCCAAATGTAGCTTGTGTTACATGTTGG